>WOVY01012819.1:0-81358 GCA_013436015.1 Rhipicephalus annulatus | reverse complement strand
GCGACGCGTTCGAAATCAAGAAGAAAAAAAAAAAAACACAGAAGCAATAACTTGCAGACACATTCAGTAACTTCATGTATTCTACCGAACCTGTCGGCAAAACGCCGGCACGATCCCAGCGCACACACTAAACATCACTTGAAGAGGCACGGGTGACATGGTGCCGTACGAACGCAACATCACTTACCTGCCAAATTAGCCATCCGAAAAGTTTTTGCCGTTCAGGCAGACTCCTGTTCTTTCGAAATTGCTTGCTTCAAGTCCATGATGCAGGCGTGCAGCGGAAAGTCAGGAATAAATACTCCTCCCAGCCCACTTCACGCTGAACGAAGCTGTGGACATTTTCGAGACAATAGGACCCTCTAACTGCTGACTCAACTTGCAGGAAGATAAGACAGAATTTGAATGATCCCGAGCTGTGACCGCAGACGCGGCCACAGACCCATAGCATAGAGAAAGAAGAAGACAAGAGCGGACACTCCGCGAAACCTGGCCTCAGAAAGTGCGTCACGACTACGTAACGAACAAGTGCTCCCACCACACGTCAGAGGGCGCAAGCGCAAAAAAACACAGTTATAATCAATGCAACAAAATTGTTTTCACAAATTAATAATTATACGCCCAAATTTGGTATGTTCTTTATACATAAAAACGATTTATTCAACACACCTTACGCGATTGTTTTTCTTCAGTCGTACTGTCATAAACACCATCTACCCAGCGACAAGCCCATGCATGACTGACAGCGAGAAGCTTTCGTCGCTTTCGTCAACGTCGGCTGCGTCGGCGTTTTCGTGCGTGAGATAACAGGTGAGGCACGTTTTCAAGCGAAGCTTGTTGAATGACATGTTGTTGGGCTTGTTGGGTCATTTTTTTCAGAAAACGGTTACGCCTGCGCGAATAAGACACCATGCAACAAACATAGAAAGATGCACACACACACGTTGCGCTTCGTGTGTGCGAGTTTGTTTCTTACGTGGCGTCTCATTCACGCAGTTGTAACCTTTCCGATGCTTTTAAGGACTGGGAGGTTCGCTAAAAAGAAAGTTTGTGGCTCTATGCGGCGGCTAGACCGGAACATTGTGCAACGTATGCAGTATAGCAAAGGCGGCACGGCGTCAAGCCGAGGCGACGCGTGCTGCGTCTGCCACGGACGCGAGCGTCTGTGCGCTGAGCATAGCTGGGCAGCTAGGTCATAGGCTCGGTGGCTCGGTGCAAAATATTGAGAATCGTTCGCTGGGCCTCGCATTCTTCACGACGCGTTTCCCGAAGGCTCGGAACACGAATAATTCTTGGTGTGCCGGAGGCAAATCTGGACTAGCCAAGTGGCCATCATCTTCGTTTCTTCGCTAGCCTTGTGCCACTAGGGCAAGCTGCCCACAAATTTTTTTGACGTTTCCAATATAATTTTACCGCACAAATTTCAACTACGATTTTTCTTCCCAGTGTACTGCTGATACTGCGTACGCACGAAGGTGTTCTAAAGTTTCCAGGCCGCGATACCATTGCATTACAAGGGATAGCGGCCTGGAAACTTCTGAAGATCTTTGAACGTGGTCTTGACGTATATCTTTGTAAGTCAGAGTTTTATGGGTCAGAGATGTATCACTGGTTTTGTATTGTGCATCGATTAGCTAATCATTCAAAGGGGTTTGCTGGTACACTTATGACGTGCACATATCTTTTTCGTAATTTGACAGCGAAGCATCCACTTACTAACATTTTCAGACCGCGCTGACGCCATGCCGTCCGGCGGTCCAAGCTACGGCAGCTACTGCTGTGTATCGTGGTGCTTCAACAATGGCAGAACCCACAAGAAGCCTGGGACGAGTTTCTTCCGCGTACCACGGGACGGCAGGTGTGTTAAAGCTTTTGTATGGTTTGCATGTCTGTAGGCTTACTGTTCGTACTTGCTAAGTGAGGGTAACAAAAAAATCACTATTCAAGCACTTCCCCTTTCAGCTGATTGTTCATTGCCAATGCAGGATGAGAGCATGGAGGCAGTATGCTGGACGCGATGATCTCCTGAGTAAGCCGGCCAGCCTATTGTACGCAATGTACAGGGTTTGTAGCGACCATTTTGCTGCTCAAAGTTTCATGGACCCTGGGCACACAAGGCTTACAAGAATGGCTGTTCTCAGTGTGCAACCAGCTGCACCATGTAAGTGATTGACTGAAACTCAAATATGTGCAATAGCAGCCACTTGTATTGAATCAGTGGCGACAGTTAACCGTGAAGATCTTTGTAGCCGATGGAGAAACCTCACTACAGAAGTAACACTTGGAAAGTCTTAAATTCTGTGAATTGTGGGTTATTACCTTCCTAACAGCAGCTTTACATTTCTGTCATTTTTTGATGCTCTGGACCTGCGCAACTTGTTTTTTAAAGACTTTAAAGGGCTATTTCACGTTATCTTCAAGCCTGAGTGCACATGTACGTATACCTTTCATCAGTGAAAGCTGCCACTGTTGATAATTCCAAAAATCACAAATTACTTGTTTCCTAGTTGGTGCCTTCTCTTTTCTTCCACGTTCGACCAATTTATGCGTTTGAAAGAGCTGTTTAAGTTTCCCCATGCTACGAGCTTTGTAACTTGTACCAACTGCACATATATGCAGGTTCTCTGAGCGTCGCTTCAAGTAGTGACTGTGACATGGCTGCAGAAGCTGCACTGCAAGGTGCGGATGAGCTTCAGTTTGTGTCATTTTAAGCCTCTTACTGACACATGGTCGTAATTTCATTTCTTCAGGACCTGCGATAGAGGCTTCAAAAAGCGGCTCCCACACATTGAGGTGCCCCGATGAACAGGGTTCGTTCAGTGTCGCGATTTCTTTTTTTTTTTACCCAAATTGACTGTTGACCAAACCTCTGCAGGTGGCAGCTCCCTTGTAGCTGGTGAAAGAATTTCTGCTGATTTCGCCTTGCCGGAGAAAACCTTAACCAGTCGTTCATCTGTCACAAAAGGAACTTGTGTGACCGGTAAGTTCTATGTTCACTTCAACACCAGAGTGGATTGATATAGAGACTTCCGCAGGCCGCTCGCAAGATTGTTCCGACAGCACTGTCCGAGGCACTGAACAAGCTTCACAAGACCCTCCAGAAGACGTCTCCGCCAACAGCTCCACGCCTGAGTGCCCTAGAGAAAATGGTGACTATGCTTTTATTGCAGCAGTTTTAATGTGCTATTTTATGTTTAGGACATTCTGAGGAAACTATCCTCAAAAGGACACTACGTGTGCACTTACAAAATGTAAGGGTGGGCTCTCAGTGATTTTCTTTTTTTTTGTGCATTGTCAACATTGTGAATGGTTTGTTTTTAGGTAGTGGAATCGGAAACTTTGTACCACAGAAAGTTGTGCACCTTGGGTCTGAAAGAGCGAGGAAAGTGCTCGTATGGGATTAGTTGTTCTTCGCTTTTACATCAATTTTTTTGTTTATTGCAGTGCGTTCCTGTGTGCCAGCGACAATGTCTCCATCAATGAAGTACAAGCAAACCATTAAACATCTGCAAGCCAAAGTAGCAGCACAGCGGAAAACTATCAAAAGACTGCAGAGACAGCCTCACCAAGCACCGTCATCGACTTCGAAGGCCCTTGAAGTTATCCGACCGCACGTCACCGAGGAGGTTTTTTAAACTTCTTTCTGCACATGTTCGCTTGAGGCCCAAACGCAAGGGCAAGCGGTTTCCTGTGTGGTTCAAGAAATTCGCTCTTCACTTAAACTTCCGAGGTCCGCGAGCATACCGATTTCTGGCTCCATATTTTTCTTTGCCCTCCCGGCGTTCATTAAGGAGGTGGCTAGCTAATGTAAAGATGACTCCAGGCATATTTCCAGGAATCCTTTCTTCCATTGCAACAAATACTCAAGCTTGGAATGAACGGGACCGAGTGTGCGCTTTAGTTTTCGACGAAATAGCACTCAAAAAGAATTTGTACTATGATGCTGCAAGAGACGTTGTCCAGGGTTTTACAGATGATGGCACTCATCGCACTTCAACCATCGCTGATCGAGCACTGGTTTTTCTTCTTGTTGGCGTTTCGAGAAAGTGGGTTCAACCGGTTGCTTTTACTATAGGGCACACATCAACACCATCATCTGTTATGCATAACTTGCTGGTGTCACTCATTTTGGAGCTTAGGAGCATTAATATTGCAGTGAAAGCAGTCATTTGTGACCAGGGCAGTTCAAATGTAAGTCTCGCTAACCAACTAAGAGTGACTGTAGCAAAGCCTTTTTTTGAAGTTAATGGTGAGCGGGTATCTTACATTTTTGATGTTCCGCATTTAATTAAAACAACGCGCAATAATGTCCAAGCACACAAGTTATACATTGGGGATGACATCGTTAACTGGTCGCACATTGTAAGCCTTTACCAATCCTCACATGAGTTGCGGTTGCGATTGGCTCCAAAGTTGACTGAACGGCACGTTCATCAGAAACCTTTTTCTAATCTGAAGGTCAGCAGAGCAACTCAGGTCCTCAGTGCATCAGTTTCGATTGCTATCACGGCAATGGTGTATGCGAAGGTGCTGCCTGCCTCGGCCATCACTACAGCTCAATTTTGTGATCGTATGGACAGGATTTTCGATGCCTTGAACAGCTCGAGTAAAAAAAAGAACTTCGCAAAAGCTGCGGCATGCAATCATGAAAAATGATTCAGAGCTGATTGACTTCCTCCGAGGCCAGCTTCCCTGGATTGCATCATGGCAGTTTGTTGGCAGACGTCAACCACAAACCATCGTAGGTTGGCAAATTACAATTCAGGCAATTTGTCAACTATGGGACGACCTCTCCAAAAATTACAATTTTGAATACCTGTTAACACGCAGGCTTCAACAGGATCCTCTGAAGAGCATATTTGGCCACATTAGGCAAAAACGGGGCTGCAACACCAACCCCAATGTAGCACAATTGATTTGTGGCCTGAAGCACATCTGCATAAGAAAACTCTTCAAGCTGTCAGAATACGGAAATGTCGAGGATGATGAATGTGACCTCCTCCAGGAGCAGCTCTCGCCATTCTCCCTCACCAGTGCGTCTCTTGTGGATAATGAGTGTGCACAGCCACAGCCTGACGACTTTCCCGCTCTAGACGATCTCTCTGAACTTGCGACAAACATTCACTCCCATATTATCGATGACTCCGCTGCATATTATGTAGCTGGTTTTCTCATCAAACACTTCCTTCGGAATGCATGTGACGGTTGCAGTTGCCCACAGTTACTGAAAGACGACAGTGAGACGCTTAAGGGTACCCACCAGTATTTCACAATGCTCAAAGCATACCACGTCCCCAGCAAACTTTTTGGGAATCTCACTGTGCCATCAGAAGCAGCTTTTGCATACGTACAACAACTTGAATCTCACTTTCTTGCCATAATTGAGGCCACTGCACATCACCTGAAAGTGTGCGATGTTTTGTATCACCATCTGTCAAGTGTTGGCGATTTTCATTTCTGCTCTGCTGGGTGTCGCGCGAAGTTTCTGAAAATGTTTTGCCGGGTTCGTTTATGTTGGCATGTGTGTTTTGTGAACCGAAACTTAGATAGGGTTAGGTTCCAGTCTACAATCTCGGGCATACAGCTTGACAAGTTCAAAGGTTAGCAATTAGCGGCGGGTTTACACTAAAGTATTCGAGTGGAGCCGAATCCTGCAATAGCTTTGTTATGTTATTACTTCGTTACAGCAGACTTCA
Source organism: Rhipicephalus annulatus (assembly GCA_013436015.1). Taxonomy (NCBI): domain Eukaryota; kingdom Metazoa; phylum Arthropoda; class Arachnida; order Ixodida; family Ixodidae; genus Rhipicephalus; species Rhipicephalus annulatus. Next base: position 75,662 of record WOVY01012819.1, on the reverse strand, counting down.
TTATGGTCTTATATGCTTATATTCAGTTCAACTGGACTTACCACTCCTTCGTTGCATACATTGTTTTGGTTACCCGCTATGAGTAGTAGGGACACTGTGTATTCGCTCGAAGTGATTTGCATAACCTTAAAAAGAATGTTGGGTATCCTGTCTGTATTTTTGTAGCAAATGCGCGCGAACTGTACACTTTACTGTGGGTCGCTTGGTCACTGTGTATGCTTTATCTCTCCAGCTCAAGTAATATATCGACAACAAAACCGCTTCTTGAAATGTCTTCGAGCGGGTAAGGAGCACAGTATGAAGTGGGCACAGTTCACGTTATCACGCTTTTTGTATTTTAGCTTCTCATCAACCTCCTCATCTCGCCCATAAAAATTTTCAAAAGAATACCCAAACTTGTAGCGTTTGATGGGGCTGCGGACGCTGCCATTTTATTTTTATATAGCTTGTGAGTGATAACGTACGATGTAGAGCCTTTGTGAAAAATAATGAGCCATAGTGGTTTTCTTCTGCTATTTATTAGCCCTGTAATACCGCTCTCGTAACACCAATTAAGGTCCACAATTCTGGATAAGTGATGACTACAATCTAATTTAGCTCGCAAGCGTCACAGCAACACCCAGACGCAAATCGCTTGGGATCTTAAGTTTTTGATGAAGGCGACGCATAAGAAGAGCCACAAGACCTGCCAGTGTTGTAGCATAAAGTTTGTCTTTTACGTAGTGAGCAAGCAGCAAAGCCCTACCTTTCTGAGGACAAGCAGGCATCAAGTCTGCTTTTTTTTTCATTTTGGGCTAGCTGTTCTTAAGCACAGCCAGCACACTGCAGCTTTGCCTTTCTGCTATATTGTGTCGTGTGGTTTCTGTGCGCTCTTTTTTTCTATGCATTATTTCGGTTAACCCCAGGCGTGATTCGCGACTTCATTGCTGTGTATACATCACTTCTTCCTTCTTCATCAGCATTGTGCGCTGTGTTTTTGCCATAGATCCTTACTTACCCACTGGCCCGGTGTGTCATACTTCACCAGCTTCTCGGCTTCTGCCAACTCTAGCGATGTGTGCGTTGTCTGTGTTCTCTATGTATTTGTTACAATATTTGTTACAATTTATTTGTAAGGCGAGATGCATTTGTTGTCTACCTTTGTCATATTGTGCTTTTGATATTCTCATACTCTACCTTGCCTTTGAATAAAACATTGCGGATGCTCTGTTTCTTTGACTGATATATACATTGATCACTTGTTCCAAAAGAAAAACACAAGCGCGATGAATAAAACCGTAGTGAATTATCATTACCTGCATCTCTTTTTATTATAACTTAATCGAAATAAAAATTACGTCACGACCGATTCGCACGAACCACTGAACAAAACAAAACAGGGAATCGCTAAATCAAAACGACCTGGCGATGAATAGTGGTCTGAAATCATGAACTTTCGTCATAGCCAAACGTCGGTTATGCAAAGTAATTCAAAATTTGCGCCAGTGAAACCGAAAGCGCACGCCACTTGCTCTCATCAACCACTAGGTGTGCTAGAGTCGATTGGGCCGCTGGGGTCTACGGGAGTGTCCACTCTTCACCTTTTTTTATTTCTCTATGCCCATAGTACCATACCCATAGTGATTTCCGGTGGTGATGATGATTGCGTAATATCCTTCCTTTACGGCGCAATGTCGCCAGATGTCGCTGCCATCGCCCTGTTTTCGTCAACAGCCGGTGCCCTTCTAGCCATGGAGGAAAGAATTCTTCCTCTATGCTTCTAACCATAGAGTCATGGAGTAACACAGAAAACATGTGTGTATACCACGAAGGAAGGCCCTCCGTGGTGTATACTATGTTACTCTATGATAGAGTTTCCTAACTCTATGCTTTTAACGACGCCTGATCTGCTCAGTTTCTTTAACAAATCATCACAATTTGTATCTGCGTGTTCAGCGCGCGTGTTTTGCGCATACATTTTTAATACACTGCTCGGAAAAAAAAAAAAAGAATCTAGCCAGTCCGGGTAGCGGTATTGCACGCAGCAACCAACGCTTCAGCATGCGCATCCAGAGAAGGCGCACTAGGCAGTGAACACCTCCAGGTTCTTGCTTGCAAAGGGCAGAAAGAGGAGCCTCATGATGTGTGACAGCAGCGAAATCCCGCCGCTTCGGCTACAAATTTCTGAGGATTGCTACACTGAGGCAAGTGTAGTGACGCATGATCCCGTGTGATAGTGCAACTGCACATTGGCAGCCGTTCTCCGCAGTGGTTCTCACTGGGTCGCTAGTTTCGGTGATGAGATCACGTAATCTGCAAAGCGCTGGCGTCGCTTTTAATATAGTGGAAACGGCATGTGCTTGTGGCGTCGAGTGCATTCAGCATTCTAAGCAAAGCTGCAGAGGGGTCTCACTTTCTTCTACCTGCGCAAAAGTCAAGTTGTCATACCTGCGCAACTGCGCATGGAGGAGCGGGGCAGATTTTGATGTCGATCATGTAGAAATGATGACATTCCCTCAATTCGCCTGATGCTGCTATGCAGCTTGGGACAGTTTCGCGTACTGTTCATGATATCTACTCGACATGTTATTTTCCCGAAATAAATGTATATACGGTAGCATAAATTTAAAGAACTAGCCAGTTGGACAAACTTCTCTTTAAATAAGCATTCGCTCTATCCAGGCATTCGTCGTGAAAACGCCAAGATGCGGAAGCTTAAGCGTGCACGTGCAGGTACGATATATGTCCTTGACATTGAAACACCCTTCAAGTATTACTGTATACAATGGGCTCAATCAACAAATGATAATTTGCAGGGTGACCTTTCCACCATGAACCCAAGAAAACCAATCTTTCTGACTGTGCACGACATGGGTGAAACTTGTAAGTTTTACACTAAATACATTGGCAAACACATCTGGACACTTGGATTGAAATTCACTTTTTTTTTTTCAGACTTGGACTTTGTTCAGTTTGCAGCTCATCCTTGCATGACACGTGTTTGTGAAAAGTCTGTCTTTTTGCACATTGAAGTTCCGGGACAGGCATACAATGCTCCAGACCTCTCAGATGAGTTAGTGTCCTTTCTTCATAACATTTAGTGGCACCAATAGACTCTGCACAGCTCAAAATGCAATGTCCAGAGCCACTCTCAATGGATTTTTCAACAGCTGCACAATTCAGAAGTATTTCAGGAGCATATAATTTAATGAAGTCACAATTACAGGCATTAGGTGCAAAGAGTAGGAATTACAACTCAGACATGTGCTAAAGTATGCACTTGTGTGCATTTCTAAGTTAGTAAAGTTAGTATTACTGTTAAAACTGATTAATATATAATGTGGTAGTAGCTCCAGTAAGGTTGCAGTCAAATGACGAATATGACTATTCACTTTCCGAGCACACTCTCGGTGTGATGTACATTTTCCTGGCTGGAAACGAGCGCCTAACGTTTTTACCGGGTTCATTCATAGTGCTGTGTTCTAGCTCAGGGCACTGCAGAGATCTGAAAAAATATTGTCCTACTCACCTTCAGTCAGGTGCTTTTGATAATTGTAAAAATAGCTTTCCTGCTATGCAGTTTGTCCGACTAATGGCGGCTAGTCACTTTCTGCAAGCAGTTTACTTGTGCTATGATATGGAAAATGTAGGTCATGGAGATGGGCAGCGAGGTGAAAAGGGGGCACTGGCCCCCCTCAAGCCTCACCAGCACTTGCCCTCACCCAAGCCATCCCCCCAACCCCGCGATGCAACACTGGTTTGCATCCTCCAAGAGCAAATCCTGCCGTCGGCAATGATGTGGCTCAGCTTTCCTGACATTAATGCACATAATAGACGAACCCAAGCATGTTCAACCAAGACATTGTCTCCATTTGAAGCAGGACAGGTGCCGCCAAGTAGGGCAAATATGCAGTGCAGGGAAGCGCACTTGCGGATTATAAAAAGAGTATTCTGGAAGCAAATATGACGTTCGGCTCAGGTGGGCATTTTCTTGCCCCCATCACGAGAGTGCTTTGCATTGCTGCAAACATAGTTGCAGTGTTGTAGGAACCGGCTGAATATACTGTGAGTTATCATATTGTCTCTGCTTTTGATTCGCTGCAAATAATTATGATTCAGCCATTTTACTTAAAGTTGTTTGGCTTGATTTGCACAGCTACAAGTTTCCATCTATGGATGATCTTGCTGAGGATATGGCCCATGTGTTGCACTATTTCAAGTATGTGCAGTCATTCATCTTTTGTTATAGCTTGCATTGCCGTCATAAGTAGCAGGACAAATGTACTTTTGCCTTTGATATCTTGATAGGATTCCATACTGTGTTGCACTTGGCGAAGGAGCAGGGGCAAACATCCTCGCCAGATTTACGGTAAGGCAATGTGCAGACACATACAGCCGAGCTCAAATGGCCTGTTCTTGCATAGAGATTTCCCTGAACTTTGCCACATAGTTGAAAGCTGCCACAAAAAAAAAAAAAAATTCGAAGAAACTTTTTTGAGCTCAGTGTTATAGGTTGCAAGCACCCCTGCTTTACATTATTTGTGCAGTGCTTAAGAACATCTTGTGTAACATTAAGCATGTGTGCTACATACTCAGCATAGGATTTGGTCTACTGCAGATGAATTGTCCAGAGCTTGTTTTGGGATCCATTCTGATTCACTGCTCTTGTGCAGAAGCAAGCTTGGTGGAGCTTTTCAATTACCAGGTAATGGTCTTAATAAAGTGTACTGGGAGATATCACCACACACATTTATTACATTCAATCAAACGCTTATGCAGGTTGTCTACTGGTATCAAGGTGGCAAGAAGTCTGGTCCACCACCTATAGAACACTTCCTCGTGTTTCACAAGTTTGGCAAGGTAAAAAGAAAGAAGAGCAACTTGCAGATCTTAATATGATGGCAAGAACTTCCTTTATTGACAAATTCTCACCTTATCTTAGGTGCTTTCTAAGCTGCTGGAACAAAGTGGACTTTCACAGCTTGTGGTGAGGGCAGAAATGAATGGCTGTTTTTTTTTACATTTTTATAGATTTATACATGTGTACATTATATACTGGTGAAATAATCTCTCTCACTCTTTTTTATGCAGAACACGGATGAAACATCTAGTAAAGTAGCTAAGGGTAACTCTGCACTTGGCTATGCCGAGAGCGTGAGGCAAAAGGTCAACCGAAAAAACTCGAATTTCTATATACAAGCTTACCTCACGTACGTTGTGTGGTTTTTCTATAACAGTTGCATATATTTTGCATTGCATAATTTGTATGCTGAAAATCAAAAAGCGCTTGGTTGCACCTGAGAAGTGTGACGTATGCATTGCACGTATGCAAAATAGAATGCTTTTTCTTTTTGCCTAAATATAGACGAAGTGACATTTCTGGCTTCTTGAAGAAAAATTTAAAGTAAGAATGCTTTTCCCTACTACTATTACTACTTATCAGTTTGTGTACTTACAAATTAGTCAAAGCTTATAATATGCTGATTTCTTCACAGAACTGACATGCTGCTGGTGACAAGCAGTACGCAAGTGCATGCAGACATGACACAGAACACGTACAGCAAAATTGATCCTGCAAAAGCTGCCTTGCTCAAACTTGATGATGTTGAAGACATTCTCAGTGATGCAGTAAGTTGCTTGTCTGTTTTGTCTTATTTACCTTGGCAGGATTAGGCCTCAAAAGACAACTCTGATGGTTTGCTATTAAAAAAATTGCTATATACAGCAATACCACGTGTAACTTACCTCCTTTACAGTTATACCTAAACGTGTTGCACAGTGTACTAAAATAAGCATGAAGAAAACGGAGAATTATAACTGAACTGTGCAGCTGTTGCACACATTACAACTGCTGCTCAGCGATATTGATATGTTTGTAGGAAAGCTTTCGTGCATCCTAGCAATGTAGCTAGATTGTACATTGTTTGCCATAATGTCTGAAATTAATGAGAACAAGAGTGAAAAATTTTGTTGTGCTCATTACAACTGCTGTTCAGCAATATTTATATGTTTCTGGGAAAGCTTTCATGCCCCGCCGCGGTGGTCTAGTGGCTAAGGTACTCGGCTGCTGACCCGCAGGTCGCGGGTTCGATTCCCGGCTGCGGCGGCTGCATTTCCGATGGAGGCGGAAATGTTGTAGGCCCGTGTACTCAGATTTGGGTGCACGTTAAAGAACCCCAGGTGGTCAAAATTTCCGGAGCCCTCCACTACGGCGTCTCTCATAATCAGAAGTGGTTTTGGGACGTTAAACCCCACAAATCAATCAATGGGAAAGCTTTCATGCATCCTAGCAATACAGTGTTTGGCGTAATGTCTGGAATTGATGAAAACAAGAGCAAATATTTTTTGTGTGCTTTGAGAGTATAACAGCCTGCATTTTTGTCAAATAGGACACAAATCATAACATGCAATAAAAGTTGACAAAAAAATTTGGTAGACTCCACGTACCTTCGGAATCGATGATGCGAAGTGTGTGGAGGGAAGATGACTGTGTTTTAATTCTTTTGTTGAGAAAAACGTTACGAAATTATGCTAAAAATGTGCACAAATACTGTATGCACAGACATACACGTTGAATAGCTGCATAAGTTTTTTATATAGCTAACCAGTTTCCACAGTTGCGTAACGATGCCAATAGCAACATGGATATTAGCAACTTTAGAAGTGGTAAGCTGACATGTCGTGCTTGTGCTTGCAAGGATGGTAGCCCAGGACACTGCTACATAAATCATCTACAGTGGATGGCGGTTCACTACAATTGATGGTAACCCGACGTGGCAGCTGTATCACAGGAGTACATATTCAATACTATTTATAGAAGTGGATAGCCAGCACTGCAACCACAATTGAGATTTCACGAACTATTTGAAAAGAAGTTCCGGGACTTGGCGTAGCTCCATGCCGGAATACTTGATTGCCACGCAGAAAACTGGGGTTCGATTCTTGCCGAGACCCTGACATTTATTCTTCGCAGTCATCGGGTAAATGAGCCGATGTCATATTTTTTTAATGCTGTTGTGTTAAAATGACCAATTTCTGTTCTTGCCTTTCCTGGGCAGATTCAAACTGTCAATCACCAGTGGCACTTACCCACCCATAATATATGGGTATGTGCCATACGTGTCTGGCGGAAAGGGTTTGACAATGTACGTAACAAGATTGGCACATTATCCATATTGCTACGGTATGAGCCTGGCTGTAGTATGTACCGGGTAGCTAGAAGAGAAGGACGACGTTGTCTGGTGCGGCCTGAGGACTCCATCTTTATTGCGACTGCTGAACTTCATCCTCACCCTGTAAGTAAATCCACCTATCCTTTAATTCAACCGTAACAGTTTTGTGGTGGAGGCACTGGGTAATCAACCAAGTAACACGACGCTTCAAGCGCCTGATCTGCGACGAAGCCGCCGCGTTGCTGGACTGCCTCCGTTACCACTGGCAGCTGAGATGTCTCATGGCGAAGAAGTAAACCGGAGCCCCACAGCTGCAGACCTTCTACCAGTCCCAGCAGCACCACTAGTGCCAGGTTCGCGTGCGGCTGGTCCCTGGTTGAGTCAGGATCTGATAGTGCCTCGCACATTCGGTGGCAAATCTGGCGAGGACGTGGACGCCTGGCTCACACACTACAAACAGGTGAGCAAGTACTACCAGTGGGACGCGGCGACCCAGCTGACCAATGTAGTATTTTTCTTAACAGACACACAACTCGTGTGGTATGAGAACCACGAAGATGCCCTCACGTCATGGGATCGCTTCGTTTCTGAAATAAGAGCGTGCTTTGGAGACTCCATAGCTATGAGAAAGCAAGCAGAACAAACGTTACTGCAGAGAACTCAGATCCTAGGAGAGACGTGCGCGACCTATGTCGAGGCAATCTTGAAGCTCTGCAAGATTGTCAACCCTTCTATGTCAGAGGAAGACAAAGTTGGTCACCTGTTGAAAGGCATTGCCGAGGACGTGTATCAGTTCCTCATCAGCAAAGACATCCTTGCTATGGTAACTGACGTCATAAGCCACTGTCGCACATTCGCGACCCTGAAGATGCGACATATCACTCCTAAATTCGGTCGCCTACCGAATGTAACCACCGTGGCAAGTGCTGACGAATACACGCCGCTTGATCTCGCGTCGACAATACGCCAGATCGTTCGAGAAGAGCTCACTCGACACGCTCGCCCGACGCCGTACAAAGCTACAGCCGCACCGCCTCCCTCTCGCCTTCCCGTGTCGATTGCCGCAGCAGGCATCGATGACTTCAAGTACAGGCCACCCTCACTACCGAGGTCACAGCGCAATAACTTTCGCTGTCGAGATACGAAGACCGCTTCAGTTACTCTCATCAGCCAGCCAACACCTATTACGACCCGAACGAAGATGTACCTGTACCACCACCACGTCAGCGCAATGCCTTCCAGGAGTACAATGCATACCCCCAAGCCCCTGTGTGCTATCGTTGCGGTATCGCCTGGCATATAGCTCGGTTCTGTCGTCGACAGAGAGAGCTGACATCCCGATACCATTCCCCATCAGAGTTTCTGCCAGCGGGCACTGGTCACAACAACGGTCATTGGCCTGCCTATTCCAGGAGTACCTCACGGCGGGTAAATCACCGTGGCAGTTCTCCCACTTCTGACCGTAGTTCGACGCCTCCATCTGGCCGACTGCATCGTTCCCCTTCGCCGGGACGACGCCTGTCATCACCGCCGCCGCCGGGAAACTAGCCAGCGCGACCGATGTAGGTGAGGTCGCACAACAGGATTTGCCTCACATGCCTCTGCCAGTTATAATGTCCAAGAACAAGATACATGTGGAAATAGATCACTTTTGTACAAGTGCTTTGGTGGACATTGGTGCTACGATATCAGTTATGAGTCTTTCTTTCAAAAGTCGCATTGGCCGCAAAGTTATGTTTTCCTGGGGCGAATCAACAAGGTTTCGTGATGTTGGTGGGGAAGTACTTCATCCTGTCGGAGTTTGTGCTGTCAATGTCTTATTGGCAGGAAAGGTGTTCCCAACAGAGTTTCTTGTGCTGCAACGTTGTACCCACGATGTGATTCTCTGTCTCGACTTTCTCCAAGGATGTGGCGCTTTCGTCGACAGTGGAAGCGGTGAACTTTCCGTCAGCGGTGACATTGTTCCCGCTCTCGTCGATAATACGCCGCAGGCCGCGAAGGACGCTCTGATTGTTTCCGATGAGCTGACAGTGCCGCCATGGTCAATGAGGTCAGTTGCGGTGTTCGCCCCAGAATCTGCCACATCTTTTGACGCCATCGTTGAACCTGCCATCGTTCAAAGTGCTAAAAAAGGCATACTCGTCCCTCGTTATTGGGTATCTGTTGATGAAGGAGCAACCTTTCTGTAGGCACTGAACTGTTCGCCAATGCCGGTTGTGCTCCCTCGAGGAATGAAGCTTGGTGTCTTCGATGATTCCACTGAAGGTTCTGTAGAGGTCGTTAACAACGATGAAAGCAAGAAAGGTACAGTCTCTGGCAAGCGCAGTTGCTCTTACGAGTCGCAGATCCTAGGCATGATTAGCGCCACTTTGCGGTCACACAAGCAGCAGACGTTACGCCATCTGTTGAGGCAACATGGACATGCTTCTGTGTTTGACTTTTGCCAAGAGGAGAAGCCACTACCTTTACCATGTTCTCGCGCTCACCATAGGATTGACACCAGCATTGCCCATCCGATCCGACAAAAGCCTTACCGAGTGTCGTCATCAGAATGAAAAATTATTGCCGACCAGGTTCAGGAAATGCTGAAAAAGGGTGTCATTGAAGAGTCGTGTAGCCCGTGGGCAGCACCGGTCATCTTGGTTAAGAAGAAAGATGGTGCCTGGCAGTTCTGCATTGATTACAGAAGACTCAACGTCGTGACCAAAAAAGATGTATATCCGCTGCCTAGGATTGACGATGTTATTGACTGCTTACACTCGGCTTCGTACTTTTCTTCAATAGACCTACAATCAGTATATTGGCAGATACCTATGCACCCTTCAGACAAGGAGAAGACCGCATTCGTGACGCCTGATGGACTGTACCAATTCAATGTGATGCCGTTTGGGCTTTGCAACGCCCCCGCCACTTTTGAAAGGTTTATGGACTCTGTTATGAAAAATTATTGCCGACCAGGTTCAGGAAATGCTGAAGAAGGGTGTCATTGAAGAGTTGTGTAGCCCGTGGGCAGCACCGGTCATCTTGGTTAAGAAGAAAGATGGTGCCTGGCAGTTCTGCATTGATTACAGAAGACTCAACGTCGTGACCAAAAAAGATGTATATCCGCTGCCTAGGATTGACGATGTTGTTGACTGCTTACACTCGGCTTCGTACTTTTCTTCAATAGACCTACAATCAGGATATTGGCAGATACTTATGCACCCTTCAGACAAAGGAGAAGATGGACTGTAGCAATTCAATGTGATGCCGTTTGGGCTTTGCAACGCTCCCGCCACTTTTGAAAGGTTTATGGACTCTGTCCTTCGTGGTCTTAAATGGGAGGTGTGCTTATGCTACCTGGATGACGTCGTCATTTTTGGGCGTACCTTCGAAGAGCACAACGTCCGTTTAAGCCTTGTTTTAGACTGTGTCGGAAAGGCTGGCTTGATTTTGAACTCTAAGAAGTGCCGGTTTGGTGAACGACAAGCTTTAGTCCTCGATCACCTAGTTGACAAAGATAGTGTCAGGCCAGATCCCCGGAAGCAGTCAACACATTCAAACCACCCCAGACACTGAAGGAACTTCGCAGCTTCTTGGGCCTATGTTCCTACTTTCGCCGCTTTGTGCCCCGATTCGCGCATGTAGTACACCCACTGATGAGCTTGTTGCGAAAAGACAGGCCATTCGAATGGACACCTGATTGTGATGCCGCATTTTCTGAACTGAAACTTCTACTGACATGTGAGCCTATTCTTTGTCATTTCGATTCTTCTGCTCCTACAGAATTGCACAGTGACGCAAGTGGAATTGGCATCGGAGGTGTGCTTGTTCAGCGCCATGATAATGCAGAGCATGTTCTTGCTTATACGAGTCGATCTCTAAGCAAGGCTGAAATGAATTATACGGTGACAGAGCTAGAATGTTTAGCGGCTGTATTCGCCACTCAGAAGTTCAGATGTTATCTCTACGGTCATCCATTCACGATTGTGACAGACCATCATTCATTATGTTGGCTTGTTACCCTCTGAGACCCTTCTGGCCGCCTTGCTCGATGGGCTTTACGCCTTCAAGAATTTGACTTCAGCATTTCCTACAGAAGTGGATGATGTCATTCGGACGCTGATTGCCTTTCTCGCCTATCTATGACCATTGACTGCATCTGACAGCATCCTTTATGCTGACGATACCACGATATTTTCTAGTGACAAAGATCTTAACAATCTACTAGCAAAATTAAACACTGATGTCGCAAAACTTGTTTCATGGTGCAAAAATAACTTATTGAAAATCAACCCTGTTAAAACAACTTTTATGTTATTTCACTCGTCCCAAAAAAGCGTTATGATTTCACCTGAAATATACATTGATAACTGCGTCATCACCCCATCAAAGTTCACTACTTTTCTAGGTGTCACATTAGACCCTCAACTCAAATATAACATTCACGTGAATTCTGTCATCAAGAAGACTGCTTTTGGCATCCGCATACTCATTCGCACAAGGCATTGTTTTCAGCAACACATTTTAAAATCACTTTACTATGCTTTCATCAACAGTCACCTAGCCTACTGCATTTCATCCTGGGCCAATACTTACGCCACACACCTAACATCTCTCATTCACCTTCAGAAAAGAGCAGTCCGAATTATCACACATAGTTTCTACACAGCATCAGCAGCACCCCTCTTTAGCACTCTGGAAATTCTACCGTTCATTTCCATCTTTCAACTCAAACTTGGAATTTTATTATTCAGAAGTAGAGTCGGTGACATTCCCACTGACATACTTCCCCTCACAATACTAATAACACGCGGTTTTCTGAAAATAATAACCTTCTGCTTCCAAAAGTAAGCACTAACTAAGGCAAAATGACAGCCTTGTTTTCTGCAATTTCTTTCTGGAACTCACTACCATCAATTATTAAATCAAGCCCCTCATTACATTGTTTCCGGCAGCATCTAAAAAGTTCTAACATCACGCGACACCGGAATATATATGTATGTGTATATATATATATGTGTTTAAATACGGTTATATGCATTTATGTGTACGTGTATAGGTTCTGAAGTGACACTGTATTAGTTAGTGATATGTATGTGTTATGTTATAGTCATTTAATTCAATTAGTTATCTCCTGTTTTATCACTTACATGTAAATATTTTGAGCTACCATAAGTCTCAATAATAATTTTCATTACATTCATTTTGTTTTCTTCGCTTGCTGTTTTTTCCTTAATCACCTAAGGCCAATCTACGTTCTATATTTTTATACATGAATTCACAGGAGGTCCCCCTGACAGTTTTTGCTTTGGGACCTCCTTCTGTATTATATCAACTTTTTACTTGCACTGCATTGTACTGAATAAAAAAAGACAAAATGAAAAAAAAAAAAACGACGGAGGACAGTGCAGATACCCTCGACATCTGTTTTGCTGCAGTCTCTCACACGTTTCCTGACGCCAATATCTTCAAACGAGAACAACTGAATGATTTACCTTTAGACCCTTTGTTCGTTGACGCTCGGAATCTCAAAGGCAGTGGTTGCTTTCGCATTCATGATGGACTGTTGTGCAAAACGAATTACTCAGCAACCGGCGGACGTTATTTACTGGTTGTACCTCAAAATCTTCGACGCGACGTTCTCCGTACTATGCACGATGATCCTTCAGGACACCTTGGGTTCATTCGCACCCTGCATCGAGTGCAGCAGCATTTTTATTGGCCTCGAATGCGAGATTTTACGAAACAATACGTCTCGAGCTGCGAGAACTGCCAGCGTCACAAACGACCTACCAGTACACTGCACGGCCCTCTTCACCCTGTAGAACCGCATACTACGCCTTTCGAGCAAGTGGGCATCTACCTATTGGGCCCGTTTTCGCGATCTTTAAACAACAACCGTTGGATAAGAGTGTGCGTCGACCACCTTACCAGATACGCCGAAACTGCTGCGATACCATCTTCCACAGCTGATGGCGTTGCTGCCTTTTTGCAGCGCTCCGTTGTTCTTCGCCATGGTCGACCTCAAGTAATCATCAGTGACCGTGGTCGCCAATTCATCGCGGACGCTGTGTAAGAATTGCTTCGCCTCGGCACTTCACAGTTCAGACATTCGACACCATACCATCCCCAGACGAATGGTCGTGTAGGACGTACCAATCGAACTCTTACTAACATGTTCGCTATGTACGCCGTATCCAATCACAAAAACTGGGATGAGATCTTACTATTTATTACTTACGCATACAATACAGCGAAGCACGAGACCACGGACTTCACGCCCTTCTACCTGCTCTACGCTCGATCACCACGCAGCTCCCTTGATACAATCCTCCCATTTAAGCTCCATACTGATGAGTCCGTGGCCGAAACATTGTGCCGGGCTGAAGAAGCCCGCCGAATTGCTCGCTTGCGCACACTGGCATCACAAGATCGCTCCAAGCAACGGTACGATCAATGCCATGATGCCATTTCATTTCGCAAAGGTGAATTCGTGCGGTTGTGGACCCCCCAACGAAAACCTGGTTTATGTCAGAAGTTTTTACCGCAGTACACAGGCCCCTACGTCATTGTAGATCGCTTGACTGACTTGACGTACGTTGTGGCACGCTTGACGATACCTTCTCGTCGGTCAAATCGAACGCAGTTGGTGCACGTGGCTCACCTCAAGAAGTTTCATCCCTTCAGTGACTTAAACTCGCGCAGCGGGCTTCGTTTGTGAACTGGGGATTGCTACGGTATGAGCCGGGCTGTAGTATTTGCCGGGTAGGTAGAAGAGAAGGACGACGTTGTCTGGTGCGGCCTAGGACTCTATCTTTACCACGACTGCCGAACTTCATCCTCACCCTGTAAATAAATCCACCTATCCTTTAATTCAACCGTAGCAATATCATGATGAGCGAGTCATATTTCTCTTACCATCTTACCCTTCCATACTAAGTTTGGTTTACCTCAAGCTAAGTGGGTGATCAGGTGAGGGTGCTCTCGTAGCCAGACAGAGATGCTCATATGTGCACGCTAAAAGTGCCTGCAGGAGGCATAGAAATGCTTTGCATTTAAAACCACCTGGAGCCTCTCTTTTGGCAAAAGTCGGAGTGAGTGCACCACGAGTTTCAGCTAACACAATTAAACCTCAATAATATGAGCTGTACATGTTGGAAAAATGCTCATACTGCGAACTCCATCGCATCGTAGTTTCTTTGTTTCAATTGCACGAATGATGTTGCACATTCTGAAAGCCTTCCCCTAGTGGTATATTTTAGGTCTTGCATTCATATCACCATTTTATTTTGGATTTTTCTATGAAACTAGATATCTTAGTATTTCAAGTGATGGTTAGAGGTGAACACCATCGTAGAAAGGTATCACTAGATCCATGCAATGCTGCAGCAACTACCACCCAGCAGATGCTTTTACTGAATATGGAACGGAAATTCAGTTATGCTGTTCATTGAGTTGTTCCTACAGCTGTGAGCTTTCGTGTGTTTTCATGGGCTGATAGGTCTAGATATGTGTGTGAAAAATAGCGGACTGTGGCCTACTGTTAACTGTGCGATTACCACTACATTTTCTTGTGACGAGATAGGTGCTCCAGCTTTTCTTGCAAATAGTAAAGCTTAAAACTTATATATCATGTGAAATTTCATTTCTAGAAGTAAGACAGAGGTGTCCTTGACATGCTTATGACCATCTAGTCTAATACGATGTGCTCATCAAGCAAGTATGCCTGGTGCATTGCCACAAGCTTCTTGATGCTTTCAACAGACAACTTGGCACCTATTAAACATGTATGAGATTTATCTCCAAATTTCTAGACATGTATACAATTTTGTTATCTACCCTATTTACTCGATTCTACCGCGCCCTCGATTGTAACGCGCACCCGGTTTCCACGACAAAAAAAAAAAAAAGACATCGATTGCAACGCGCACCCATTTTTCTCGTTGGCCCGCACGATCACACCACTCGACTTCTTTCGGGAGCGTCTTCCGTTTAAATATGAGGTACGGGAGATGCTTGTGCCTATCTGACGTGCAACGGAGCATTGCCGTCACTCTAGTTTTACCGTGGCCCAATGTCAGCACGCGAACTTGCTTCGCCCCTTTGATATGTGGGGTTTAACGTCCCAAAACTACCATATGATTATGAAAGATGCCGTAGTGGAGTGCTCCAGAAATTTCGACCACCTGGGGTTCTTTAACGTGCACCCAAATCTGAGCACACGGGCCTACAACATTTCCACCTCCATCGGAAATGCAGCCACCGCAGCCCGGATTCGAACCCGCGACCTGCGGGTGAGCAGCCGAGTACCTTAGCCACTATACCACCCTTCTTCTCGACGGTTGTGGTGCCAGGCATGTCGAAGTAAAGAGGCGTCTGATCCGCATTCCCGATTCGCCCAAGCAGGTAGCAGTTGTTGTGCCGCAAGTTCAGCACGAACCTCTGAAAACTGTGAAGCTTTTCTTCGTACTCATCTGGCAACTTTTGGCATATGCCCGTTCGCCTTCGAAGGGAAAAGCCTTTCCTCTTCATAAAGTTAGTTAGCCAGCACCTGCTCGCTTTAAACTGGCTCCGCATTAGCCCTTTTTCTAAGGCTAACTGCATAGCCTGCACTTGGAGCAGTTCTGTCATCACGGGCCGCTGTGCCGCTCACTGCTCAATCGCATACTCGCCGAGCAGCTCTTCAATTTGCGGAAACCGACCCTGCTGTGGTCCACTGAAGCCTTTGCGTGAATCTTTGCTGTCGACAATATTCTGCTTTTGTTTCCGCCAGTCCCACACACACGTTTCGGGAACTCCGAACGACCGCGATGCGGCCCAATTTACGTCCGTTTCGGCACACGCGATGACTTTTCTTTTAAAAGCGGCATCGTGGTGCACTCGTCGAGTTTTTGGACTCGGCCCTTCGATGCCGTCAATGCTAATGCACTACAACATGACGAACTCCTCAGCACACGTATGAAGTGCTGCACATGGGAAACACATAGGCAGAAATGGCCTACGCGCTATGCCGACGCACGTAAAGGGCGGCCATTTTGGAAATGATCATGGCAATAGAATGACCGTATTCATTTTTTTTTCGCACTCTAGTCTAACGTGCATGCGATTTATGTACTCGCTCAACCGGAAAAAAGGTGCGTGTTAGATTCGAGTAATTACGGTACTTCAAAAAAACAAGATTTGTTCAATTTTTCTGATTCCGCTTGCTGAAACTTTATTGTACCGAAACTGCAGCTTAAAACGGCAATTGTGCAAACAAGAACAGAAATGAAAGGGTTTCTTACATTGTAAAATGGGTTATATCTAGGTTTGACTGTACGCTAGACATTATTGGAAGCAGAACAACATTTATGTTTGAGTCCTGTCTCTGCCTCTGTTCTCGTTCATTTCACACTGAAACACGTTTTACCACACTCAACGCGCCAAAATATGCATTCTGTAGTTCATACACCTAAGCAATCAACACAAGTGCAGAAAAAAACTGTGGCACTCTGTAAAACTCTGTCATGTCCAATCAGCATTATCCAGTCTAATTTATTTGATTGTTAGAGCAAAATGGAGAACATTGTGTCATTGTCATAACAGTAAAAGATGGCACCACTGTGCCATTGCAGAGAAACCCATGCTTTATAGCTCATACAACTGTAGACAATAGATACTTCAAGCTGATTCCAAGTCATGTACCCTACATAATACTGCAATTGTGCATTATACTTACTCGCGTAATGAACACACTAGCATAATAAACGCACCCCCATCTTCAGTCATCAAAGTTTAAATCCCCCCCCCCCCTCTCATGTAATAAACACACCCCCTACATTCATCCACTGCAGTCCCTCTAACCCACACCTGGCGCCTCCTCACCTGTTGGCTCTCTTCCGTTTTTTATTACTTTGCCGACCCCCTTCAACCACCTCGGCTAGCTCCCTCCTCCCTCCTTCGCCCATTGCTGCGTGCCTATTGCTTTTTTTTCTATCTGCACGTGGCAAGTCCCCAGTCTTATCTGTGCGCTACAGCGAGGTTCACCAGCAGTGCCAGTGTGGAAGACATCGCAGCGAGCCACAGGGTCACCAAACTGCGGGCGCTAACCGACCTTGGTCACTTCCCGCGACCCCAGCCCTATTTTCTTTTTTAGACTACTTTCTTTTTTCTTCACTCTAACCCTTTATTCCCCGTTCCCCGTGAGTGCACGCTTTTGGGCACCCCTTGATATCACAAGCAGACACCACTGTTGTGGTTAAACGATTGAGAAAAGATAGTCGCAAAGTGTTTTTATGGCGTGAGGGGGCAACCCTGGGACAACTTACAGAAGATAGCGCCATCAACCACAGAAGATAAGTAAAGTGCAAAAGTGCAACAAAGAAGCTGTTTCCAAACAGTGTATGCGCGTATGTAAATTGCGAAAGGCTGAGCGACCTAACTTTTTTTTGCATTACATTTTTTCCTTCTCCCGGAAAAAATTTCAAAAATTTATCCCATGTAATAAACACAATCAACAACAATCTTTCGATTTTTCGAGAAAAAAAAGTGCGTTCAATACGCAAGTAAATATGGTACAAGATGTCACATCGGGTTCAAAATATTGCAGGGAAGGTCATGTAAATATGGCTCCTTTATTTCATTCAATGCAGAGTGCCAGAAGAGGAAGCCACTTTCTTGCATAGGGCTTTTGTTAATGAAAGGCTTATTGTGGATTGTGAATCATGACTTGCTTGCATGCATGCCTAGATACTGCTTTTTGGTTTTTAAACTGATGTTGTATTATGCTGTATTTCTGTTTCAGCCTGAAAAGCTTGCATATAGCCTTGTCTTATTCTGCCAAGGCTTAGGCTTACGTAAGTACTTGCTACCCTACAAGACTGGAGCTGACATTAACCGACTCTGACTGGTCTATTGCAGTGAGCTCTCTGCCGATAACCACACCGACATCCCTTCTGAAATAGATGGAAGCATCTGGATTTTGCCCTCAAGCAAGATGCTTTGTTGGGCAAGTTGGTGTGTACATGATGAAAAGTGGTCGAAAAAAAAAAAAAAAGGAATTAGGAAAGAAGTGTTTTGGTACCACTAGTCCTGTTGTTGCCCTTCTTTCCTAATTTTTTGCTTATCTTTCACAATACTGTCCACCATTTGCAATAATTTTTGCATGCAATATAGCTGTTTGAAGCATTTCACAGAAGGTGCTGATGTTATTCAAGGATGTTGGTCACCATGTGAACTCTCCATCACTCTTCGTACATGAAATGTTTTTCAGGAAAGGACTGAAAGCAGCTGGGAGGCCTCATACTGGTTCAGTGAATTATGCTTACTGCAATTTATGCTAAGCAACTCACGGTGGTGGTCCAGCCAGTTTATGATTTGGAGCAATTTCTGGAGCAGGAAAGAGCCTGTTTTGGAGCTGACGAAAATGTGTTTTGGGGCAGAAAAAATGGGATTTAGGTTCATTTGGAGCAGAACACGTGAAAATTTTCAGTGAATATATTTATCAGTGAGCATACTAAAAATGGCGCTGCTATGTAAACAATAAGACAAGGACAACATGCAGAGAGCAGCTGTTACTCAAGCTCTTAGCATGAAAGAGTGTCACATTTTGGCTTCACTGCACAAAATGGGTGCTGAACTGAAGCATTGGTGACTAGCAAGCATGGCAGATACCATTTCTGCAGATGACCGTTGTCATAAGTAGAAGCCGAATTTATAGGCACTAAAAATTTTGTTTTAGGAATCAAAAATAGGCAGGCAAAACACAGTTTTAGGCCCCCAAAATTGTAATTACGAAAATTCAAACTTTCGAAGAAATGCGTGCAGAATCTGTGTCTACAAGAGCAAAGTAAAAAAAAAAGTATGCTTTATGATGGCAGAAAGGTGCCAATGGTTTAGCATAGCTATGGTATATCTTTTTCCGCAAGGTTTGAAAAACATGGGCTCTTCTTTTATTGTCCAGCATGGTGAGCTAAATGTCCACTGTCAAATGAACACGCTCCTGGGTCTCTTTCTTTTCGGCATGGCTGAGAAGGGCAGGACAGGAGCAAATCGCAAGACCGCTAGTAGGCCATAAGGGTCTTTTAACCTCGCATTAACCTGGTCTAATCGCACAGGGTCAATTTCTTCTCTGTCTGTGAACACCTTAAGGGCCCCTCACCAGCTTTGAGCATTTCGAGCAGGCAAAAGAATGCATGCACTGGGTGCTCACCATCTCATCTGCGAAGATTTGCTATGCTACACACCCTGGAAAGAGGTGAAATGTCAGACTGAGCAATGCTTGCCCTTCATCTCACGGGCGCGCACCGCAACATGGTGGAAGTGACGTACACAACAACGGATAGTCCTGAGAAGGTCAAAATAGTACTTGACACTGCAAAAATTATTCGAGACAATGTGTGTAATTTGTACAGTCTGTTGTTCAAATTGGAGTATGAAGGTTGATAGAAATATTAAAACATTCAAAAGGAATGTATGCATATTACTCACTTTTTTATTCGTGGCTTGATCACTGACAATGCCCTCTTGATACAAGTTTACTTTGTACCAGTATTATTTTTTGGGAGTCTTTTTCTGAATATATCGAAAACTGGAAGTAAGTGCTCAATATAAACTTGTTGAAAGTGTAGAAGAATGCCACTTGGTGCGCACATCTATAATAATTGTTCAGTACAATCGAGCGTCATGCATAGCGAGTTGTGGCGATTATTGAGTGCACTATCTATGCAGGCAATTTAAAACGGTATGTTCTAATTGACAACAAGTTTTCTTTGTCTTCTGTCTTGAATTGTTGAACTGCTGTTTTCCTCGTTGGAATTTTTCTTTTTTTAAACATACCTTATGACTATTTTGTTTTTTGTGTTCCTATTGTGCCTCTCTGACATATGAGCATGAATTGGGGGTTAAGAAGGGTTTTTATCGTGTTTTTATAGGGCCTATAAATGCCTGTTTTTGACATAGGTGCCTAAATTTCTAGAAGTGCCCATAGATGCCTATTTTCAAAATTGGTGCCTATACTAGCTCTATTTAATCTCAAGTTACTTTTTTTTGGACCTTAAATTCCGGATATCAATCAAATTTTGCTTTCAAGTACAGTTGTATGCCCGTATTCATGTTAGTGAGAAAAATTGAGCTTCCAAAAGTCTATGGGTTGCTTTCAGAAGTTGCTCAGAGGTCACTTTCAGCATTGTCAAGGCCATGGAGCCCATTGTGCAAGTAGGAAGACCGAGCCTCTGCACAAATATTTATCTGCGCCGTGTCTTCTGCACGCCATATCTGGCATCTGCTCACACACAAAGAGAACAGGGGGTGCTTTTGTCCAGCCGCAGGACGATAAACAAATGCGGAACCGTGGAGTAACATCAGGGGAAGTACAGTGTAGGTTAAAAAGAAAAAAAAAAACAGACCTCCACATAGTTTAGTCGGGCAAGATGCCAGACTAAGCTGCCTCCATTTCATTTGCCTTGGTGTTCTCGCATTGTGCCAGTGCCAGCCCTGACAATGCTTGGGGCGTTTTTGGTGCATCATCCCTTACAGCAGTTTCAGTGGTGCGAAGCTGTGTGTCATGGTAAGGAAACATGATCCAGGAAAACCTTTCCAAATGTGCGCGCATAAACCAGCAGTGCAGTACAGAGAACACCGAATTGACACAACACGTGCGTGCACGACTTGACTTGGACAAGTCATGCGAATGTAACCTTGTGTGCGCATGGCATGTTGATGCGTCTGCATCGTGTCATTTCCCACCTCCAAATCGTTCTGATATCGAAGAGGATTTGGCTTGCGAAGTCTGTACCAAGCGAGTGGCAAAGGTTTCAAGCTCACCTCCTCGCATCTTGCTTTTGTGGCTTATAATGAAACAATTACAAAGCTTTTGTGATTCATAGATTTAAATGTAAATGCATTTCTTAATCGGGCTATGTCAGGCGTCTGTCGGGATTCGTCCACCGCCCTCTCCCATAGCAACAGCTGCGGGCGCGCACTCTTATCCTCGCCCTTAACATGCTGAGCATGTGGTGCAAGAGAGTGTGGGAAAGAGTAGGTCCAGTGCTTCACCGCTCCTTCTCTTGCCGTTCACTCTCTCTCCTCCCTGCGCCCAACTTTCCCGTCCGCTCGCACCTCCGTTCGCTGGCTGGGCGCCTCTCAAGAACATTTGGAAATGTGTGCTCAAGACGCCGCTGTGAAATGCCAACGCCGAGCCGAGAACGCTGTTTGTTTTGTTCACTTCATAGTATTTTTTAACCGTGCATGCTAGCTACTAAAGCTGGAAAAGCATACCACATTTCTCACGACAGAATAATGGCATGTGCAGCGAACGGCGCTATTAGCTGCACGGTGTACGAAAAAAAAACATTCTTCTAACGCTAAGTTCTCACGTGCGAAACGCCGTTATGAACTCTACGCTATGCATTTCCTCACGACACCCTTTGGGGAGGTGGAGGCATTTATTATTGGGCATGCAACAACTCCCAGTGTCTAACTAAAATTTTTTGTGCGACCTTGTGAAGCACTTTTCAGAAAGTAAATGACAAACAAAACAAAAACTATGTGGAGGTGTGATTTTTTTTAACCTACACTCTACTTTTCCCTGATGTTACGCCACGGTTTCGCACTTGTTCCTCATTGTCCTGCGACTGGACAAAAAGCACCTCCTGTTCTCTTCGCGTGTGAGCAGACGCCGGAAAGATGGCGAGCAGACGACACGACGTGGATAAATATATGTGTAGAGGCTCGGTCTTCCTACTTGCACAAGGAGCCCCGTGGCCTTGACAATGCTGAAAGCAACTTCTGAGATGGGGTATAGCTTGCAACCCATAGATTTCTGGAAGCTCAATTTTTTTCTGCTAACATGAATACTGGGATACAACTGTACTTGAAAGCAAAATTTGAGGTTAAATAGCGTTCGTATAGGCACCGATTTTTATAATAGGTGACTTATAGAAATTAAGGCAGCTATGTCAAAAATAGGCATTTATAGGCATTATAAAAACACGATTAAAACCCTTTTTAACCTTCAATTCATGCTCATATATCAAAGTGGCACAACAGGAACTCACAAAAAAAAAAAACAGACATTTGCCTATATTTCCGTCTCTAGTCATTTCCAACCAGGAAAAAAAATTCCAACCAGGAAAATAGCAGTCTAACAATTAAAGAAAGAAGACAAAAAACTTGTTGCCAATTAAAGATACCGTTTGAAATTGTATGCGTAAATAGTGCACTGAATATTTGCCACAATTTATCTTGCGTGACGCTCCATTGTACTGCACAATTATTACAGGCATGCACACCGAGTGGCATTCTCCTACACTTTCAACAACTTTAGATTGAGCACCTATTTCCAGTTGTCGAAATATTCAGAAAAAGACTCCCAAAAAAATAATACTGGTACAAAGTAAACTGTTATAAAAAGGGTGCTGTCAGTGATCAACCAAAAATAATGAGAGGGGGCGGCTCTTTCCGCTTTGGCATTAGCGATGACCCACATTGTCGTATTATTTACAATAATGTATGCTATCAAGGTGCGATTCATGGGTATGGGTTCCCATGCTACTAGTACTCACTCTGTTCTGTTGGGGAATAGGAACGATGTCCTGTGAGCACGCCAAATGACAAAAATGATTGGTTAGGACGGAGGAGTGCCGTCCGCAATATTTTTTTTAGGAGGGAGGGAGGCCCCTCTCCCCTCAATTCCTTACGCTTGAATCCGCCATTGACAGGCCTCCTAAAGCTGGGTCCCGGAAGGCCCCTTTAGGGTGCAGCAAATGCTGGGGACTAATGTTACTACATCCGGTCTGTTTCCTTAAATTGCAGTTTTGCAATGCAGTTTGGACTTAACGAAGCTACCACTCACCGCAGTTAGAAGCGAGCGATTCTTACGGCAGTAACACTCGGTGCTCGTCAATTTGCGATTTCTACAAGCGGTGGCCGTGCTGAACACGCTTGCGAGTGTGGTTTTTGTCAAGCGCAGGAGGGCATTAGTTGGGAAGATTTACAGGCCAAGAAGGCTTTGACCTTTTTGAGCATGACGATAACAATAGAAAATTGTTGTAATGGCATTTAGGGTGTATGGGAGCACTCTTTCTTTAGTCGTGGCTGACTGCGCAGCTCAGTTTCTATACGAGAGCTGGCTTGCCATGGCGTTACGTCTGTTTTGCAATCAAGACTCTCGACAAGCCTTGGACATGCACTACAACAGATGCGCTCTACAAAGACATTTGGACTTAGCTTTACGATAGGCATACCAAAGAATGTTGCACAGTGTGTTGAAGAGCAGTGGCTACGTTACGGCATCCGGAGTAACTCTCGAACCAAAAAGATGACTTTTTTTACAAGATATTGCCAGTTCCCTGCAACAATTAAGAAAGGCATGCTAAATGCTCAACAGAGACAAACATAGCGGTGCAAAGTCTTTGTTTAGGCAGAATAGAACAATGAAAAGCGCGTCACTAAAATAGAGCAAGGACATCGGCTGCATTAGGAAAAGGCCCCAGTTTTGTTGTTGCGTTCAAGCATAGTTTTGGGCCATAAACAGGCCAATGCCGTATAAAGAGGTGGATTAGTGAACTTGGGTGAATTTGGCACACTCTGAACTCCAATGTGCCTAGCAAGCCGCAGGGATATAGAATTGTAGCAAACTGGCACAACTGGTGCAGTTGGACCACCACTGAACTCAGTTTTACTGGTTTACAGAGCAAATGATTTGACTAATACTTATTTTACGAAAAGTGCATTTTATTGCGCTTGTGTAGCTAGAAGGTTTCATCTCATTATATGCTGGACATCAAATACTTGCAGTGATGTTAATGTGATGAGAGCTCATTACATTTAAAGGTCAACAGTCATTAGAGAGCACTCAGATATTTCTACTTGGGTTACACTAAGCATAAAAGAATAAAGGATTTGTGCTACATTTTGTGTAGCACAAAAGCATACCACATTAACACTGTCTAAGCCCACAATGACATCAGAGGCTACACAGGATACAGCTCGCAATGTTTTCAGGCACACTAGATGAAACTGTCAGCATTAGCATTTTGGAACACTTCACAACTGTACTTTACAACTTCACAACTGTTGTGGAGCATATTTTCTGGCCATAGTATTGTGTTATTTTTTGCGGAAGCTTGCCCCTTGTACAGCTTTTTTTTTAATTAAAAGATTTTATGCTTTCGCAGTACACACAAGCTACCTGCATTTCCTTGTGCACCATCCAAATGAGTGCGGTGCAATAGTGATTTGTGTGAATGCTGTTTCTGCAAAGGGCTAGTTCCAAGTCCCAGCAACATGCTAATGAAATAAAAATGCATAAGACCAACATTGCCTGTGGTAATTTTATTATATACTTTTTTTTATGAGCTTCAAAGACTCCTCTGCACTGTCCGTGTTTTCCTTCTTGGAACTGCAGTCTTGAACTTCTTTCTAGTGGTAAGAAAACAGCACAATGCAATATTCATGAGATTTCTTTAACAGACCACTGTACACTTTTTAGAGAGCTTGTAGGGCCCATGACTCCGGTTCAATAATGTTAAGCATATGCATACACTATACTAAATTGTATATTCATTACAGAGCTCTTAGTGTCTATGAGTGCATTAAACTATTGTATATTGCAAATATTGTATTATCCAGTTGCCACAATATGTTTATACATGTATATGTGTCCACACAAAAAAAAGTAAAAATGCCGGGGCAGATGCAGGGCCACAGAGAGGTTAAAAAGTTTTGTTTTCTCGTAACACATCACTGATAAGTGTGGCCACAGTGTGACTTGGTGTAATAAAGTTTAAAACAACTGGAAGCGGGTTGATATCCTCAACACGGCAGGAACTTGCCTCATCATCTGGACCATCATTATCACTGCCAGCCATAACACATAGCTCTGCATCTTCACGTGTCGGCGGTCCTGGCTCGCGTACATCATAAGAGTGGAGTGGCAGGCTCTCCATCCAGTTTAACATTCTGATAAACACAGTCATCGAAAATACGAGTTTCGCAAAAAGTGCCCATTTACAATAATATAGACAAGCCTTTGATAAAACTAAACTGTATAGTGAGGGACAACCAGAGAACTTGAAGCTTACTGTAAAAATTTGTGAATTCTATCACAAGCAAGCAACCAATCACGCAGCACAAAGTAACAGCATCATATGGCTAAGTAGTGCTTGCCTTTGCCACTGAAATCACTTCACAGTGTGCAAGATATAGCTGCGGCACCATATAACTTAAACCAGTCCCTCCAGTTTGAAATTGCTTTCTAAATAATCTTGATGGAAATGCATGTAGACTAAATTAGGAGTTAACCGGCAGACTAACTTCCATTTGGCTAGAAGAAAATGAATTTTGCGCACAGTATGAGCAAACAAGTAAAAATACATAACGGCACGATTTGATGAAACCTCTGAAGTTGCAATTAAGGCTCACTCACGCCTGCAACAACACTGTTCTTCCACCAAACTTAGTTGCAAACGGTCGCAATGTGACTGCGTTGGCTCAGTTGCTTGATGCTTGATTTTTTAGTTGCACGACTGAAGTTGCACACCTCTGAACCAACTAGATATGCAGGAACAGAGCTCCAGCTGATCTTATCACGCAATGCAAGTTTGAACAGACTCTAATTTGGTGTGGTGACAGAGTTCTGTCATACCGGTATGAACAACGGTTGCCTTGAGTTGCTTTTTTTTTTTTTTTGGTCACCATTCGCAAACGTTCACATGACCGGCACTAGTGACTTGGGTAAATGAGCTTTTACTGACACACACCACTGAAAGTAATGACTGTACAACTGGGCTTCAAAATGACAGCTGTGTGAATGCTTACACTTTCAGTTATTACGAGGAAAAGAAAGCCGTGCACCGATTTCTGAACCTGCAAAAGTAGGACTAACAGCCAAAAGGATACGACTTTTCATTTTTTTCTGTCTCCACGATTGTGGGGAAGATGTGCTTCTCTTTGAATGCCTGGATCAAGTCCTGTATTGAAAAGCAAGAAGAAACACTCAATGTTTGCCACGGCCACCAACATGGTAAGCAAGGTGTTCAATTGAGACACAAAGGTCTGAAACAATTAAAAGCATACCAGCCAACCTGGGGACCTCAAACGTTAAGAAATTAAGAAGAGTGGGGGGGGGGGATAACAAAAGTGGCACACGTTTTTATTTGTTGTTTCTCATTGCTGCAGCAACATCATGAACAGCTCTGAATAATTGCCAGTAAAGTTCTTAGACGTAAGCGGTTGTACTAGTTAGTACTAGCAATTACTTAGGCATGAACAAGGGTGCATAACTGCAAGGGAAATATGTTCTTTACCATGACAGATAGTAGCCTCATACCAGTATTGGCACATTTTTCCATTCGATGTGAATGTACTACGGCAATGTTTTCTCATCTGCCTTATGTTGCACTGGAGCCTGTGTAGTGGTCAATACTGAGATGAATAAAAAAAGACAAAAACGAGCACGGAAACTGAAGTTACTAGTTATCAACTATCAAAATGCCCGCAGACGAGCAAAAAACATCCCGCTCAATGGCCACGAATGCTGGCGTAACAATGCCACCATGAGAACAGGGTAAACGGAAGTGAGAAAGCAAAGTAGTGAACTGCCCCCCCCGCTTCTCTGGGATAGCACACCCGCTATAGTGAATAAGAAAGACGTTGATACCATCAGGTCAGCTATCGTCAACACAAGAAAAAGGCACGTGATCGGCGATCTAGCACCGTCATCTGGGTCCGCCTGCGTTCCTTTCGAGCTACCACCCGCTTGCTCAGTCCTTCAATAAACCCTCTTTACATTTGGTGGAGGTGCTGGGTAACTACATCACCTACACCCTGGAACTCCGATCCCGCACCCTGCCGTCGACCATGCAAGTTGACGCTGCCCAACAGACGGCACTTCTCGCGGCCGCTACTTGCCCCGGCCCGGTTCACCAGCAAGACCCCCCCAATTTTTTTGGGCGCCGAAGACCAGGACGTCGAGGACAGGCTGTCATCCTACGGAAAAGTCAGTGGACCAAACAGGTAGGATGACGCTGCTAAGTTCAGCACGGTCAACTTTTACTTGGCTAATGTGGCGAAACTGTGGTACACAAACCACGAATTCGAGTTTGAAAACTGGGCCGCTTTCAAGCAGGCAATATCTTCGGTTTTCGGTCGCCCTGCCGTGCGGAAGTTGTGCGCCGAACAACGCCTGCGCTCACGGGCACAAGAACCTGGCGAAAAATTTACCGCCTATATCAAAGACATACTCCATCTCTGCAGGCGCGTCGATGCCGCAATGAGCGAAAGTGCCAAGATCCAGCACATTATGAAAGGTGTCGATGACGACGTATTTCAAATGCTCCTTGCGAACTCTCCTGGCACGGTGTCTGAAGTGGTAACTCTGTGCAAGAGCTACGACGAATTACGACGGCAACGAGCTATCACCCGTCCATTTCCGCCTAACCAACCACTCGCTGCACTGGACGACGTACCTGACCACTCCCGCCTTCTAGCACAAATGAAAGACTTTGTGCGTGAAGAGGTCGCACATCAGCTTTCCCTCCTGCCGTTTTGTCAGCGCCAAGAGCTCCCGCAGCAGCAGCAAGAGCGACCACTGATCTCGTTCTCCCATGCTCCGACATGCGCTTCAGGACCAGATTGCCGAGGCTATGCCAGTGCCCTTTCAGCAGCAAGTTGTCGCCGCGCCTCTTACTTATGCTGACGCAGTAAAGAGGCAGCAGCCACACCAGCCCTCGCCGTTCAATGGACTGCCGCTTGTCACCGTTTTTACTCAGTCTTCCGTCGCATGGGCTCCTCCCCTCGCTACCACAGCCTAGACTCGGTCGTATGCCGCGTGGGTGGCGCCCGTCGGTGCAAATGCATGGCGAACGCGCGATAACCGGGCGATCTGTTTTGCATACGGCGGCCCTGGCCATATCTCCCGATACTGCCGTCGTCGCGTGCCCAGCTACACAGATGCCCGACCACGAAGCAACTACATGGACCGACCCCCTTTTGGTTATGAAAGTTTGGATCATCAGTCAAACACGTCTTCCCGTGACTATCTGGCAACTTCATCTTGTCGCTCACCTTCACCCAATTGACGCTCTTTGTCACCCATGCATCCACGACCAGCCCCTCAAAATGAGGGAAACTAGCCGTCGCAGTTCAGGGGGCAAGAACTGCGCTATCGAAATGTTCAAGTCCTCACACTTTGCCGTCAAATATCGTCGAAGTTTTTGTAGACGGCGCCCATGCATACGCTCTTGTGGATACCGGTGCCGCTGTGTCTGTTATAGACGCCAAACTTTGCCGCAAGCTTCGAAAGGTGACCACGCCACTTGATATGATGTCCTTACGTGCAGCAAATGGAGAACCTGTTTGACCTATAGCCGCCTGCACTGCCCGACTCACAATTGCGGAGGACCACTACATTGTTGAGTTTATCGTCCTTTCCTCGTGCTCTCATGACATCATACTTGGATGGGATTTCCTATCGCGTAATCGCGCCGTTATAGATTGTGCCCGTTCCGAACTTGAACTGCTTCCGTTGATCGACCAGCCCTACCACACTAATCAAGCCGCGCACAAGCTAGTTGTCAAAGAGGACACTGACATTCTACCGACAACAACTGTTTTGCGCCCTGTGGTATCCGACGGCAAGCGTGATGAAGTAGCATTTTTTGAGCCATCAAGCCTCTTTCTAAGTCGGAAACCACTTCTGCTCCCTTATTCAGCCCTCTCAATTTCTAATGGAGCCAGTGCTCTCTGCCTTATCAATCCCTTTCCGCATAACATCAAACTGTTTAAAGGAGAGTCTCTTGGATGCGTACAGCCCATTGATAACGGACAAATTTTTACCGTGCCGCAAGAATCATCCCAAAGTGACCTCGCCGCTGTCAGTGCTCTTAACCACTCTGATCTACAGGCTTCGAAAGTGTTCGATTCAGGGATCGCAGACGGACTGTCACCATCTGAACTCCTCCAACTACTTACTGTACCAGAACCGCGAATCTTTCGATGTTGTTCAACCTTCACTTGGCCGCACTTCTACCACTCTACATTAAATCGATACCGGCTCCCATGCGCCACTACGACAACGACCATATCGTGTTTCTGCAGTGGAACGCCAAGTTATTACCAAACAGGTGAACGATATGCTGCAACGCGGCCTCCTCATTCAACCTTCACAAAGTCCATGGGCCTCACCTGTAGTGCTCGTTAAAAAAAAAAGATGGTTCCGTTCACTTCTGCGTCGATTACCGGTGCCTAAATAAGATCACTCGAAAAGACGTGTATCCTTTACCCAGGATTAACGATGCCCTGGATACTTTACAAGGTGCCGAGTTTTTTCATCATTAGATTTGCGCTCAGGGTACTGGCAGGTCCCCCTTGCAGATGCTGATCGACCAAAAACAGCCTTCATGACACCAGATGGTCTATATGAGTTTAATGTCATGCCCTTCGGCCTCTGCAATGCGCCTGTTACCTTCGAGCGCATGATGGACTCTGTTCTTCGGGGTTTGAAATGGCAAATCTGTCTCTACTATCTCGACGATATTGTCGTCTTTGCGCCAGACTTTGAAACACATCTCGAGCGCCTCAAACACGTCCTCACGTGCCTGAAAAATGCTCAGCTCCAACTCAACCTCAAGAAATGTCACTTCGCTGCTCGGCAACTTACGATTCTCGGGCACATCGTATCAAAGGACGGTATACTTCCAGACCCGGCTAAGTTACATGCTGTCGCCGACTTCCCCAAACCAACCACTATGAAGCAGTTAAGGAGCTTCGTGGGGTTATGCTCCTACTTTCGCCGGTTCATGCGCAAATTCGCCTCTATCATTGCGCCTTTGACCGAACTTATAGGCAGCACCACTGATATTTCGTCATGGTCTTCTGAGTGTGACCATGCCTTCTGTACCCTTCGTCGTCTCCTCACTTCACCACCAATACCGTGTTACTACGATCTTACGACAGCAACTGAGGTCCAAACCGACGCCAGTGGTGTCGGCCTCGGTGCAGTTCTCGCGCAACGCAAGCCTGGATTCGCCGAGTATGTCGTCGCCTACGCCAGCAGAACTCTCACCAAGGCTGAATCAAACTACAGCGTCACCTAGAAGGAATGCTTGGCGATCGTTTGGGCGCTTGTCAAGTTCCGCCCATACCTTTATGGCCGTGCTTTTGATGTAGTAACGGACCACCACGCATTATGCTGGTTATCTTCGCTCAAGGACCCATCGGGTCGTCTTGCCCATTGGGCTCTTCGGCTTCAAGAATATGGCGTTCGCGTTGTATATCGTTCCGGCCACAAGCATACCGATGCTGACGCACTGTCGCGATCTCCCCTATCCCCGGACATTGCATCTGTTTCCTCGGACAACAGCTCTTGACGAGGACACCACCTCTTCTGCATAACGCAATGACCCATGGATCGCTTCGCTTCTTGACGCATTATCCGAGGCACCGACACTTCCAACCACTCGGAACCCTGCGCCGCCAGGCTCGGCACTTCAGTATTTGGGATGGCCTTTAGTACCGGCGCAACTATTCAGCAGATGGTAGGAAATGGCTGCGCTCTACTATCTGCGCGTCGTTTCATTCCGACCCGCAATGTGCTCACGCCGGTGTTTTCAAGACCTACGAGCGCCTACGAAAAAGGTATTACTGGCATGGAATGTTTACCTTCGTCCGCCAGTTCATTTGCGGCTGCCACGAATGTCAGCGGCGGAAAAGCCCGCCACATCCTGCAACAAGTTCATTGCAGCCACTTCCATGCCCAGACTGCCCATTCGACAGTGTAGGAATTGACTTCTACGGACCACTACCATTGACAACGGCAGGCAACCGATGGGCTATCGTCGCAGTGGCTCATCTAACACGGTACGCTGAAACTGCTGCTCTCCCCGCAACTGCAGCACAAGACGTCGCAACTTTCATACTCAATCATTTTGTGCTTCGTCAAGGTCCTCCTCGAGAACTCCTCAGTGACCGAGCGCCTGTTTTACTCTCCGATGTAATCCAAGCAACAGTGCCACATTGTACACCGAAAGAGTACAGCCTACCACCCACAGACGAACGGTTTGACTGAGCAGTTTAATCATACTCTGGGGGACATGCACGTTACGCATGTCGCTTCTGATTAAACAAACTGGGACCTCGTTCTCCCATTTGTGACATACGCGTATAACACCGCTACGCAAGTCACTACCAGGTTCTCCCCATTTTTTCTCCTGTACGGTCGCCGACCATCAACACTTTACTGCCATACTCGCCAGATCCCTCCGAATGCACGCCTGTCTCAGAAGCCGCTCGTTACGCAGAAGAGTGCCGTAAGCTAGCCAAGCGGCTTACTACATCCGTCCAACAGCACCAGAAGGAGACCCGTGACGGCGACCATCGTTCTGCACCAACGTTGATTCCTGGAGCACTTGTATGGCTTCATGTACCGCCCTGCGCCCCTGGTGTATCACCCAAGCTACTCTCTAATTATCATGGTCCCTACCGCGTGGTCGAGCGTACCTCACCCGTGAACTACGCCACTGAACCCCTCACGCCACCGAGCGACCGTCGTCGGCGTGGACGTGATATTGTTCACGTAAACTGTCTCAAACCCTACTTCGACCCATTTGTCCCCACGTGTTAGATCGCCAGGATGGCTTCAACTTTTTCGCCGGGGGTAATTATAGTGAATAAGAAAGACGTTGATACCATCAGGTCAGCTATCATCAACACGAGAAAAAGGCACTTGATCAGCGATCTAGCACCGTCATCGAGGTCCGCCTGCGTTCCTTTCGAGCTACCACCCGCTTGCTCAGTCCTTCAATAAACCCTCTTTACACCGCTAACATTGGGCATGCAGAGAGTGCACATGTGACCAGCCATCTCTGCTCATTCAGCTTCTGCCCCTCTGCTACTTTTACATGATCCCCTCTAGGGCTATTGAAGTAACATCCTTTTCTGACACCTCTCCCGCCCTTTCAACTGGTACTGCACAAAGAAGCAAAACAGCCCCACCGCACTTACTGCATTGACCGATGGAGGAAATGTATGGCCCACCTAACTGCCCACTTTCCTACCACTTCCATGACACCTAGATACTCATCATCCTTTTTCACACCACCATACACTCAATCTAATTCCCCCTGCACCCCCGGCACACCGCCTTTGATTTTGCAGTTGAATGCACACAAGGTTCCATAGGATGTTATCGTCCTTGGACTTTCTATAGAACATCACAGTGATGGTGGTGGCAAATTTTCATTCGGAGTGTTTCAATAATTGCTATCACGATAAAAATGACAGCAAGTTTAAATGAACCATGAAGGTATTTGAGAGTGTAAAACATACAAAATACACAAGAAGACCTAGACAAGATGAGCGCTTGCTTCAATCAAAAGTGAGCCCTTGTCTTAAGTCTATTTCTAGTGTATTTTGTGTTTTGCACTCCCAACTACCTTCATGGATCAGTACAGGCTAGCCCAACTTTCTGTTCTGAATATAAATATGAAGTACTTCATGACTGCAGGAGAGCTGTACCTATTACATATCAAAATTGCATAAAGTTTGGTAATGTCACGTAAGGCAATACATGTGCCTGAACACTTCTTGTTATATGCTATGAAGGGGTGAAGTTTTGGGCATTTAACATCTTTAATGTCAAATGTTCAGGTGGTAGGGGGCTTACTAATTAGTTCACCAACCTTGTTTTTGCTTCATAAAGCCTTTCAGACACCAGCTATGAAGAACGGTGTGTAAATGTGTCAAATCACTACAAAGCCCTCAATATTCTATTACAACAAGAATAATGAGATAATTGTAGAATATATGTGTGTTATAGTAACTCATCCTAATTAGCTTGTAATTACTGAATATATTTTGACCCTGAAGTCATCTATGCTTACTTTTGACAAAAGAGAATTAAAATATCAGGCTAGAAATATAGTACAAGCTCATTTTTGGTTATGTCTATTTCGAGCAAAAAAAAATTGTGCTTTTCATTTCACATTGCTTGCAGGAAGTGGCACGTCACACGACTCGTTGAACATGGTAGTGCCTTCAGAAAAGTGATCATATGTATCAGTACATTGCAAAATGAAGTTAAATGATGACAAATTTATTATGCAGTAGGTTAAGTTCATCCGAACTACGATATATCTTGCTCTTTCTTAGCCTCTACTTGATGCAAATAGCAAAAACAAGTGGTGTATACAGTTGTGCATATAGCGTCTCGAAGGGTTAACACCCGCCACAGTGGTCTTGTGGGTATGGTGCTTGGTTGCAGACCCGGAGGTCACGAGATCGAATCCTGGCCACGGCGGCCATACTTTCGATGGAGGCAAAATTGCTCAAGGCCCATGTGCTTAGATTCAGGTACACGTTAGAAAACCCCAGATGGTCAAAATTTCCGGAGCTTTATACTAGGTGTCTCTCATAATTATATTGAGGTTTCTGGGTATTAAACCCCATTAATCATTACTATTTTCTTCATTAACACTGCGTTATACTTAGTGTGCTTCTGATGTTTATAGTTGTTTTTGGCACAAAAAATTCAGAAGAAATGGCCAAATAGGTCAATTTCAGTTGGCAAAGAATATTAAATGAGATTGACTTTCAGAAGTAGGCACCATGGCACTTTTGTTTATTTCACAGGTATATTGCTTTACAAGTAATTGATTGATATGTGGGATTTAACGTCCCAAAAACCACCATATGATTAAGAGAGACGTCGTAGTGGAGGACTCCGGAAATTTCGACCACCTGGAGTTCTTTAACGTGCACCCAAATCTGAGCACACGGGCCTACAACATTTACGCCTCTATCGGAAATGCAGCCACCGCAGCCGGGATTCGATCCTGCGACCTCCGGGTCAGCAGCCGAGTACCTCAGCCACTAGACCACCGCGGCAGGGCTGCTTTACAAGTAAACAAGCGGTAGTTATTACACAGCACAGAATTGGTACCGCTTGGCTAAGTGGTTTGAAGACATACATATGTCGGGCATGAACTTTTTAGAGTCTCTTTTGTCATAAGAAATGAGACGCACAGTGGCACACACCTGCTTGGCCTCCCAACAGAGTGGCTCATGCAGACCATCTCCACCGTAGCGCCTGTTGTAGCGGTCGTAGTGCAAGTGTTCAAGCATCAGGCCTAGTGGTGGTGCAATGGGGATGTCCAGCTGAATTTGAAGTATGCATATGGAATATGAAACCTACGTTATGTACGTACCTCGAGAATGAAGAAGAGATCAATACCAAGCTTACTGAAATAGTGCAAATGCTTTCACGTACAAGTCAACTAAACAGTGAAAGCATTAAAGATGCTACAAGAAGAAACAGTACAGCACAACTGAAATTTCTACAGTAACATTTTCTGCAGCAGCTTGAAATTGGGTTTGCCTTGTCTGTCCTATCCATCTGTCCATTCCGTTATGCTGGCACTGAGAACTGTTATCCCTGACTCATCATTATAATTTTGTGCTGTGAGCAGGCCACATCTACCCCAAGATTCATCACCACCACAGGGCATAAAAAAAGAAAACTTATTAACAACTACCACTGCTGGGATATCAACAAATATTACTGGAGCACTGTGCATGTAGACAACACCTCCTTTATTTTATCAATGCCAGCCAGATGCGAGCCCAATCCAGCCGTTCACCACCCTCTCCTCTAGCCTTCCCTGCTCTCGCCCATTGCCTAGCCTTGGCGAGTGGTTTGCTGTCATGGGGGAGGGAGCCCTTCATGCAGTGTCTCATGATGGAAATCATATGAAGTAATGTTTTGTTCAGTTGTGTACAGATTCGTGGGGCAGCATCTTGCATTTCTCTTGTTCACTATGTTGGCGGTCACGCCGGCTCTGTAAAACATACGGTGTTTCGGGATAGCGTGTCGCTGTTTGTGGCACTGTGTGGGCAGCCAATGGGAAAGCGTCACTGCAATGCTAACTACATAAGCTGCGCATGATGCGGTGATGGCGGCGTTGCTTTGAGCCACGAAAAAGGGAGCACGAAAGAACAAATCTGACTGACGTATGATATTGAAGTGAGAAATACATCTATTGCATCTCCGAAGAAAAGCACCCAGAAGCATGTGTGACGCAAGCAGCACTACCCATCATGTAGTGTCGCATCACGACCACTTTCTGAGCTAAGGCAGACCAACAGCTCCTGTTGATAAGCGCACGTTTGCACTGGCATTGAAAGAAATAAAGGAGGCGTTGATAGATATGGAAGATGGGCAGTTTTGTGCTGCAAAGACTGCAAGTTGTAGGTTCTTTGAAAGGGCCCCAGACCACCTCCGATATTTTTTCGAAAATTTCGAGTAAACATGTGCAATGTGTGCAAAAGGCTGTTGTAATCAATGATTCTACAGATGACAGACCTACGTGTCACCAGCATGCCGCAAATTTCAAGAAACAATACCTCAACAGGTCTTTCGGGCCCGTTGAGGGGCTGAGCGGAGAAGTTGAATCTCTAACGCACAGCAAATATGCTGTCGTTGGTCGAGCAAGAGCTTACAACTTCCAGCCAGTCAGCAAGCAGCTGTCTGCACTGCTTGTTGTTGTTTGTCATGTTGCCTGCGTGCGTGCACGCTCTTGCGAATTAGCGACTACAGCTCATGACACAGGGTGCATACTGGCATGATTCGTATAAGCACGGGCCGGCACGGCAGCCGCAGTTCGCCAACAAGCACGGGACGGAGTCGGCAACCGGAAGTAGTGTTTCGAGCAGCATGTCGGCGATGACGTGCGCCATGCAAGATTGGTAGGGGCCCCAATGAAGGGAAGCGTAGAAAAGAGGGAAAGGAGTAATCGCATTTCGCTAATCAAACGTGTCCAACTCTGCTATTACGGCACCGTTTCGAAAAATTCGAACAGCTCTGTGGTCGTTGTACACTCGTGCAAAATTTCCCCGCCACAATTGAATTTCGACCTCTGAGTGGTTTAGGGGCCCTTGAATACAATTCATGAACCAGAACAATCAATGCTGTAGAAGACAAAAATTAAATTACCTGCACTACACAAACTTTCTTTACAGGAGAAAGATTAGTTGATGTGAACTTTTCTTTGTCATGCATATGAAAACAGCTATACAAACTTTTATTTGTCATGCATATGAGAACAGTGTTTGGCAGTACAAAAAAATATAGATGACAATGATGATGAACCAGATGATCAGCCAGGTACATATATATGTGCTTGCACATTGTCCTACTGGCTAATGGA
Source organism: Rhipicephalus annulatus (assembly GCA_013436015.1). NCBI lineage: Eukaryota > Metazoa > Arthropoda > Arachnida > Ixodida > Ixodidae > Rhipicephalus > Rhipicephalus annulatus. The sequence goes on along the minus strand of WOVY01012819.1, from coordinate 39,349 downwards.
GATGAAAAATATAACTGTCTGGCTGTTTTACACCAGTTATTCAAAATCATTCCACTATCCATAAGCAACATTACAATACAATACACAAATAAAGGTATACATAATGCAATAGAACTGACAGGATGAAATATTTTTTAAATAATAGTAAAAAAATGGCATAGGCGCAAAATTCCTAATATACAGCTCAATGACGTTAATCCAGTCAACATAACAGAGAAAGCCTGAGGGTGCTGGAGTGTGTTTATACTAATTAGGACTAACAGACAAACAGTTCTCATCTCTATTGTGTCAATCAAAGGAAAACTAGCCCTTAAATTCTCACTTCTTTCCTTCATTTAAAGTGCATCCATGTATTTGAAGCTTCACTTTATGCACTACTTTGTCACAAAAAATTTGCATATGGCCGAACTATGATTGTAAAAAAATAGTAGCTGGTGCTAACTTAATTCTGTAATACCACAGAACCTGTGTATTGAACTTTTGAAGGTAATTTACATATTTCCTCTAAATTTCTAATCATTTTCAACAGCTGTGGCCTCCCTCCAAACAACCATCCTATAACTGCTGGCTTCTTAGCCTGTTCCCCAAGGCGCTTGAGCATGATTATTTGAGCGAAAAGTAAGCACCCAAAAACAAAATGGTGGTCTTCGAAGGGGGAAGTTCTTGCTGCCACAGCAAATTACTTTGGAGCTAAGTTATGCTCACTCTATTAAAGTATGCTCACTCCATGATTATTTCTTTCATACTTAGCAGTACCTACTGCTTCATTAAATAATCAATCAGATAGAATATTTTACATGCATACATGTCACATCTCTAGTAGCCCTACCATTGTTAATGTATGCTATCACTAGTTAATAAACGTACCACTTCCACACAAATAACCAAAGCAGCACTGTACTGAAACTAAGGTATATAAATATACTTGACATACCTACACCAACACTACGATCAAGGTTGTAGTAGGCACTTCAAGCAAAATGAGAGTCACCGCACCTAAATGCCTATGGCAATGCTGTGAAAGGAAAGAAATTCACTTGCTCGTTCAGGGCCCCATGCCCGGCGAATTGTAGACTGGTCTGTATGCCCACGCATGATGGCGATGACCAGACCGACCATCTTTCGTATCTGGTGAAGCATAAAGCTCTGGCCCTTGATCCTAATCTGCAGAAACTCTATATCTCCTTGAATGAAAGGCTGCCCACACTGAAATAAACAGGCCTCAAGGGTCAGCACTGGTCAAAGAAACAAACATGCATGTAGGAGTATGAAATATTAAAGCTCTTGCCTCTATAGATATCATGAACCTCATTGCACTTGGGTCTTCCGATTTCCTGATGAAAGAAAAAAGAGTTGGCCACATTTTTTTACAGCCAGGAATAGTAGCAGTTTTTAACTAGTGTTGAAAGTGTGAATGTGAGAAGAAGTAGAAGGCCTAGCAAGATATTCTTTTTTCTATGTGCCAGTGTGACGTTGGTATACTTTATTCATCGACTCTTAGCTCGGGGGGTAATCGGCTTTAAGATCAGGCCACAGTTGGCAGCGCTATTGCTGTGTTAGTCTGGATAAGCAGTCAGCGACATTAGGCTTGTGCAAATAATGAATTTTAGGTTCAATGCTAATGTGAAGTGGATAGTGATATTGTCGAGTAATTTCAAACCAAATTCAAATAGTACCATCATCATCATCAGCCCGACTACGTCCACTGCAGGAAGGCCTCTCCCATGTTCCGCCAGTTACCCGGTCCTGTGTCTTAGCACCCTCTGCTGCATTGCAGACCGTGGTTGGTTGCTTCGCAGCTGCTGGGGACTGAGGGCCGTGAGTTATGTGACGTATGCATGTGGGAGGTTGTGGCCAGATACTGCACCAGGGTGGTCAATCCTTCTCTGGTGAGGGAGTGCATTCCCGGTGGTGGTTACGGGTGAGGCCGCACCCCAGGCCTCTTAATGCAGTTTCATCACCACTCGGATTTTTTTTTAAAATCCGGTTGAGAACTGCGCGGCACCGGGATTTGAACCAGGGACCTTTTGCATGCGAGGCGGATGCTCTAACCACTACGCCATCGCCACTCAAGTAGTATATCACATATAAATAGAATTAGCATATTTGTCAAGACTAAATATACTCTGCAAATTCTTTTTTTTAAATATAAAACAAGGCATGTGCAAACGTCATTCTTTTTTGTTCAAAAGAACTGGAAGCAAGTTTGAAAAGTTGCAGGATTTTCCTTTCCATAAATGCATGCGATAATCTTTAAAAGATGTTAAAATTTAAAATTAACTACACTTATATCATATATGCTGATATAAGAAGATTTCAAACTTGAAAAGAACATAGAGTTACTATGCTGCAAATGTTCATTGCTGATTGCGCCTTATAGTATAGCGGGATTGCATTTACGTGAAGCTGTGACGATGGCGCCAACTGGCGGAGGACAAATAAGCTAAAAACGTAGGGACAAAAAACAGAAAAAAAAAACTGAAAATACTCATCGAATCTCTGCACACAACAATATCAGTACTTTTCTAGTAATAATAAAAGTAAATAACTACAAACCACACACCAAAAGTGTGAAATCATATGTTTCAGATGTGTTTACACAGGTTATTCTTTGAGCTTAAAAATGTTCAAAATGGGAAGAATCGTTGAAGTTATCTGAAAGCAAGTGAAACCGTTTAGCACAGTCATTTGCTGCAAACAGAATGATTCCTTCGGCAGCAACACCAATTTTAGCTGAAAGCGGGTGTCCGAAACAGCCGCCATGTAAACACACTATGTAAACCACGAAAAATATGGTAACGCTAAATCTGAAAGATAGCATATGTTCAGTAAACACTACATGTCTTTTAGTACTACTGCGCATGCTCATTGCGATCCTGCTATACCACTAAGCTCGCTAAACTATAACAGTCTAGAATTACTAGGCAACAGCTCTTCTTGACAGCACTGTGGAAGCTTCAGAACCGAAGCACATGCCTGCTATGACGCCAAAAAGAGTACTTGAGTTTACTGATAATTTTATGATTGGCCTTGATGGAATTTATTATGAGACTAGTTGCGAGAAGTTGCAGGTAAAATACAGTTATTCTTCACTGTGCCAGAATGGCTTCCTTTGCTTTCCATTTTTTTAGACAGCATCACCTGTCCAGCATTCCAGTTTTTCAAAGGTAAACATGGCAATACATGACGTAGTGGGGTCAGTGTGTGGCTGTGAATGCATTTAGTTTCCCAAGAAAAATATACTCGTAGTATGAAACTAAAATAGTACACTGCACAGTTGAAATCTTTCTCCCATTCACATATTCTGTGTATAAATTTTCTAAGCGAGTTAACAATATGAGCAAGCAAAACTGCAATCAGCCACAAGTTTAATTGTTGTTGGAGTTAACATCCCAAAATCACCATATGATTACGAGTGACGGCATAGTGGAGGGCTTAAGAAATTTTGACCACCTGGTGTTCTTTAATATTCACCTAAATCTAGGTGCACTGGCTTCAATTATTTTGTGGACACCGCGGCCGGAATTGGATTTCGTGAATTGCGGGACAGCAGCCAAGTGGCATTAGACCACCGCAGCGAGTTATTCAGTCGCAAGCTGACATACTACTTGCAAAGCAATATGAATGTGCTGAAGCCCCACCTCCGTAACTTTCGCTCCATTGTCATAAGCTGTCGACGAGTACAATATTTATCAATATGTTAATTTCAAGAAATACCTTAAGATTTCAAATAATTATGAATTAAAGTGAATTGAATACTGTAATATTCATTCGAATATCTGACATGCTCAAAATATTCACACAAGCCAAGGCGACATGCATAGAGAGGTACAAAGTGATACTTTACTGAGAACATATTCAGCATAATGGACAGCGCATTAAATGTGGCGATTGCCACTGAACATTGCCCTCCAATCCCATATTTTCACAGAAAGTATGCACTATGCTCCTATTATATCTGAAAAGCTACAAGGTTCCATTCCACAGGGAAGTGGCTTTTCATAACATAGTTAGCACCTTCTATATTTTTTTTTGTTTTTAGATGCGGAAGCATCTTATACTCGCGCCTTGTAGTGCGCCGTCCGCACCGCTTGTCGAACATTCGACAGCTGACGCGCGCGCATGCACCGTCGCGCTGTCGCCCACCATCTGTGCCGCGCGCGCTTCTCCTTCGAGAACATTCGACAGCTGACAGCGCATGCGCCGTCGCCATCTGTGCCGCGCGCGCGCTTCTCCTTCGAGAACATTCGACAGCTGACAGCGCATACGCCGTCGCGCTGTATATATACTCAAGGTCGGCGCTCGCTCGCTCAGTTGCCGCTCGTCCGTTGGTTTGTACGGCGCGTCGACGTCCGAAGTCGCCGTGAAATGAATGCCAACGAATCCACAAACATAATGATCGACGTCCCTAAGCCATCGTCCTCAAAGTTCGTCGCAATAAATAAAACACCGCCCTTTCGCATACGTGCCGTACGTGTTCACTCATTTAACACCCCATTTCACAACCACGTTAACCAATTTAGCCATCGACCCAAGTAAGTCGCAATTTAACACCCGTTAACCAATTTCCGCATCCTCCTCAGTGTTCCCCCGAAGGAAGCTGCGGGCAATTTTTTTTAACATGTGCAGCTTGTTTTGCCAGCCATCTTTGAATTACTGATTGATATGTGGGGTTTAACGTCCCAAAACCACCATATGATTATGAGAGACGCCGTAGTGGAGGACTCCGGAAACTTTGACCACGTGAGGTTTTTTAACGTGTACCCAAATCTGAGCACACGGGCCTACGACATTTCCGCCTCCATCAGAAATGCAGCCGCCGCAGCCGTGATTTGAACCCGCAACCTGCGGGTCAGCAGCCGAGTACCTTAGCCACTAGACCACCACGGTGGGGCCATCTTTGAATTACTCGGGAGTGCAACAGCTGAACTAAAACTTAAAGCAATTTTTGGAGCACCAGAATCTTAATTTTAGAGCACTAAAATGCAAATTTGGAGCAGGTTACAGGAAATAAAACATATATTTTTTATCATGAAAGACCAAATTTGGAGAAAAGTATGTGCAAGCCATTCAACATCACCTAAATCATGCAGAGTAAACATGGGCACTGCTGTTTCAATAAAACTAGTATTTCGATCTACACCACTGAGCAAAACAATGATGAAGAGTTCACATTAGCACATGCCACATTTCTCAAATCATTTGACAGAATGCGTAAAGTAAAATGTAGATCTGCCAACCTGGCGACTTTGAAATTCAAGGGATTCGTAAAACTGAGGAGTAGGGGTAGCAAAAAAAGAACAAAAGAACTTGTGCAGTTTTTTTGGGGGGCGGCTGAAGTGTCATACACTGCTCCAAATGATTGCTAGTAACTTTTTCAGACATCAGCGATAATACTAGTGCTCACAATTATGCGGTAGTATACACGCATGAGTAATTGAATGAAATTCGCTGTCCCGTTACTAGTGCAAACAGTCCCTTCCAAATCATAATGCGCTTTTTCGCAGGGCACCAGTATATTGCGGCAAAGGTGATTTAAGAAGAATTCTGCGTGGGTTAGAACAAGGCCAATAAATTTTCTAACACTGCTACACCACCCCTCCCCCCCCCCCTTTTTTTACGATGGGGTAGGTATGGCGACAGCACCGTATATCTATCGCCGGGACGACGCAACTAACGCAACTTCAAGACAGAAAAATGTTTTATGTGCTGTTGCAATAGAGACCAACGTGGTCGCCGGCGTTCGCAGCACCTCAACTCCGTTCGCACGCAGAAAATGTGGTATGCGCTTCTAGCTCTAGTTGCTAACATGCCATAGCTGCTTTTACTGACTAGGAAGTTCATATTTCCCGCGAAGTGTTCATGGCTACGGCAACGCATTTATGTCTTGAAGTTGCGTCGCCCTGCCGATAGGTATTCGTTGGGATCAGCGGGCCGATGGATGCACGGCTGTGTTACTTAATCTGGTCGACTGCGCCTCGCGAATGCCCTGACCTAATGGTATTAAGGTTAACGTGGTAAGGTTACCGTGATTCAAGGTTAGAGTCTGTACGCTTGGATTTATTGATGACTTAAACTGCAGGTGGACATCATCATCATCAGCCTGACTACGTCCACTGCAGGACAAAGGCCTCTCCAATGTTCCGCCAGTTAATTCGGTCCTGTGCTTGCTGCTGCCAATTTATACCCGCAAACTTCTCAATCTCATCTGCCCATCTAACCTTCTGTCTCCCCCTAACCCGCTTTCCTTCTCTGGGAATCCAGTTAGTTACCCTTAACAACCAGCAGTTATCCTGTCTACGCGCTACATGCCCGGCCCATGTCCATTTCTTCTTCTTGATTTCAGCTATGATATCCTTAACCCCCGTTTGTTCCCTAATCCACTCTGCTCTCTTCTTGTCTCTTAAGGTTACACCTACAATTTTTCTTTCTATTGCTCGCTGCGTCGTCCTCAATTTAAGCTGAACCCTCTTTGTAAGTCTCCAGGTTTCTGCTCCGTAGCTCAGTACTGGCAAGATACAGCTGTTATATACCTTTCTCTTGAGGGATAGTGGCAATCTACCTGTCTTAATTTGAGAGTGCTTGCCAAATGTGCTCCACCCCATTCTTATTCTTCTAGTTACTTCAATCTCGTGGTTTGGCTCCGCGGTTATTACCTGCTCTAAGTAGACAGTCTTTTACAACTTGAAGTGCACTATTACCCATCTCGAAGCGCTGCTCTTTTCCGAGGTTGTTGTACATTACTTTCGTTTTCTGCAGATTCATTTTAAGACCTACCTTTCTGCTCTCCTTGTCTAACTCCGTAATCATGAGCTGCAATTCGTCCCCCGAGTTACTGAGCAATGCAATGTCATCGGCAAAGCGCAGGTTACTAAGGTACTCTCCATTGACTCTTATCCCTAACTGTTTCCATTCTAGGCTTCTGAAAACGTCCTGTAAGCACGCAGTGAATAGCATTGGGGAGATTGTGTCCCCCTGCCTTACTCCCTTCTTTATTGGTATTCTGTTGCTTTCTTTATGAAGCACTATGGTAGCAGTTGATCCCCTGTAGATTTCTTCCAGAATGTTTATATATATTTCATCTACGCCCTGATTCCGCAGTGTCTGCATGACGGCTGATATTTCTACTGAATCAAACGCCTTCTCGTAATCTATGAAGGCTATGTATAGTGGTTGGTTATACTCTGAGCATTTCTCTATTACCTGATTGATAGTATGAATGTGGTCAATTGTTGAGTAGCCTGTTCTAAATCCTGCTTGTTCCTTTGGTTGATTGAATTCTAATGTTTTCTTTACTCTGCTAGCAATTACCTTTGTAAATAGCTTGTATACTAAAGAGAGCAAGCTGATCGGCCTGTAATTCTTCAAGTCCTTGTCATCTCCTTTCTTATGTATTAAGATGATGTTAGCGTTCTTCCAAGACTCTGGTACTTTTCCCGTCAGGAGACACCTCGTAAATAGAGTGGCTAGTTTTTCTAACACAATCTGTCCTCCATCTTTCAGCAGATCTAATGTTACCCGATCCTCACCAGCAGCTTTGCCTCTGTGCATGCTCTCCAAAGCTTTTCTGACTACTTCTATCATTACCGGTGGGGTGTCGTCTGGGTTACTGCTAGTTCTTATAGTATTAAGGTCGTGGTTGTCTCGGCTACTGTACAGATCTCTGTAAAACTCCTCCGCTATTTTAACTATCCTATCCATATTGGTAGTTATTTTGCCTTCTTTGTCCCTTAGTGCATACATCCGCCTTTTGCCTATCCCAAGTTTCCTCTTCACTGCTTTGACGCTTCCTCCATTTTTCAGAGCGTGCTCAATTCTCTCCATGTTATACCTTCTTACATCGCATACCTTACGTCTATTAATCAACTTCGAAAGCTCTGCCAGTTCTATTTTGTCTGTTGTACTTGACACTTTCATGATTTGACGCTTCTTAATTAGGTTCTTCGTTTCCTGGGAAAGCTTGCCGGTGTCCTGTCTAGCTGCCCTGCCTCCAACTTCCACTGCACACTCCGTGATGATACTCTTCAGATTATCATTCATTGTATCTATGCTAAGGTTGGTTTCCTCACTAAGAGCCGAGTACCTGTTCTGAAGCGAGACTCCGAATTCCTGTACTTTCCCTCTCAGTGCTAGCTCATTGATTGGCTTCTTGCGTATCAGTTTCTGTCTCTCCTTTCTCAAGCTTAGGCGAATTCGAGACCGAACCATTCTATGGTCACTGCATCGTACCTTGCCAACCACTTCCACATCCTGCACGATGCCTGGGTGTGCACTCATTATAAAGTCTATTTCGTTCTTATTTTCCCCATTAGAGCTCCTCCATGTCCACTTGCGGTTTCCTCGTTTTTGGTAGAAGGTATTCAAAATTCGTAAATTATTGCGTTCTGCGAATTCTACTAGTAACTCTCCTCTGGCGTTTCTAGTACCGATGCCATAATCTCCTACTGCCTGGTCTCCAGCCTGCTTCTTCCCTACCTTTGCATTAAAGTCTCCCATCAGTATTGTATACTGTGTTTTCACCTTACTCATTGCCGATTCTACGTCTTCATAGAAACTTTCAACTGAAGCGTAATCATGGCTGGATGTAGGCGCGTAAGCCTGTACCACCTTCATCTTGTATTTTTTATGCAGTATAATTACGATACCTACCACCCGTTCATTAATGCTATAGTATTCCTCTATGTTGCCAGCTATGTTTCTGTGAATTAGGAACCCCACTCCCAGTTCTCTTCTGTCAGCCAAGCCCCGATAGCAAAGGACGTGCCCATTCTGTAGCACCGTATAGGCCTCATCTGTCCTCCTAACCTCACTGAGCCCTATTATATCCCATTTAACACCCTCTAGCTCCTCGAATAGTGCAGCTAGACTTCCTTCACTAGATAAGGTTCTAGCGTTAAACGTTGGCAAGTTCAGGTTCCAATGGCGGCCTGTCCAGATCCAGAGATTTTTAGCACCTTCTGCTGCGTTGCAGATCTGACCGCCGCCATGGTCAGTTGCTTCGCAGCTGCTGGGGACTGAGGGCCGTGAGTTATTTGACGTATGCATATGGAAGGTGGACAACGTGGCCTCTGTTTATCGCAGAAATTAGCTTAAGGAAAATTTTGAGGCTGGTCGGGTATTCTGGCGCAGCGTGGTGCAACTTCAGAAAATTTCATGGTTTTGGCAAAGCTCGGAGCAAAAATGGGGAATTGTATCAAATTGGCACAATCGACGCAGCTGTTGCACCTCTGATTACTTAGTTCCCCACCTGAACAAATTGAGTATTCAATATTTGCTCATTTTGCACTGGCTACAAAAAAAAAAAAAAAAGCCAGCATTCCAATGCAATGAGTTGAAGTACTGGCTTGTGCCGTTAAGATGCATAAATAATTGTATTTTTCAGACCAGTGCGACAAAATGTGTCCCTGTGTCTGATATAATGATACAAACAAAACCAAAGCTGCTGGAAACTGGTTGAAAAGGCTACTTCTACACTTTATACATACGGCGGACTTTCGGAATTTTTCTTTTTGTAGAATAAATTTTCCGGACTCTAAGCAAAAGCTCTCTAGAGAATAGCTGGCATATATTTCAGGCAATTATTACTGTTCCACATGGTCAGATTCTGCAGCTTCTTAATTTCACACCTTAATTTGACATTTGACTTGCAAAGGTTTTGTTGCTCACAGAACTTTGGTGTTACTGTAGCATAACCACTAGCAGCATGCACTTCTGTCAAATTCATCAGCCAAGTGCATTTTCCCAACAACACATGCACATTGATCCACGCAAAGGTCTGTCAAAAACCACTATCTACTCAAAATGGGCAAATTCAAACTTATTCTGAAAGTTCAGTGGCTGGACTAACTACTAGGAAGTACTGGGTGCACAACAAACAAGTTTAACATGCCAAAATTGAGAATTCAATGCGTTGATCACCAGTGATAGAGTTGAATAGGGGTGGTAACAAAAAAGTTAAGCCCAGCTAAGGCTATTCATGTAACAGCTAACCAACATTCACACACTTATATGCTTGAGAAATATATTGTGATACGGGTTTCAGATTCTTATTTTCATTTACCTTTGAGTGACATTTGCACCACTTCGTTTATGCACCGTGGGGATTACAAAGATTGTGATAACATAGCACAATAAAATGTCGATTAAATGCATATTTCCTTTCAAGGGACCCTGCGACACAAATTAAACATGTAGTTTTCATCACCTCTTCTTGAATTGTGGAATGAACTAACACCATTGCACGAGTGGAAACGCCAAAACCAAAGTTGTTATAATTTTACTTTAACGACGAAACCAGTGGTTTTGGGACGTTAAACCCCACATATCAATCAATCAATGACGAAACCAAATTGTTTTCTGCCTAGAGGCATACACAGGGGCTATTTTTGAGATTAAAAGTGACGCTTCATCCCGTGGAAATGACAACATTGGCTGTGCGTTTTGTTTGGTTTGATGCAAAAAAGTCACATGTCATATTCATATGAACCCAGATACGGCACACTATTGTGCTCCAAAAATGACAAAAGCACTCTTAGTACTTTCTCAGCTACAATAGGATTTCTGTTCTTAAATATGAAAATTTCAACACAATGGCAAAACGACGCTAGGAGCACTGCACAATGGCCACCACAGGACGAGTCATCTGGAGTCAATGGCCACCACAGGACGAGTCATCTGGTAAGAGGGACACGGTGATTGGAAATGGCCTTTGACATCAGTGGAAGAGTTAAACGTGAAAGCGAATGCTTTTTCTCATCGTTTACCGGGGTTTTAACCTTAAATTGGGATTCACACGAGGGGGAAATACACGGGAGATAAAGGCAGAGCCTAGTGATGCCAACAGGCAAGGATAGGGGATAAGTTCCCCCAAATGTCCCTCACTCACACAGACAAGGCAAACGGTGGGGGAGATCAGTCTGGCTAGAGACTCCACCATATAATGGAGTGGGAGCACTGAAGAATTCTTTGACCCAAAGCCATAGATACGGGCAAATTTTCGTCCTGAAGGGGGGGGGGGGGAGGGTTCAAAGCCGCGTTGTGTTTTAACTGGAGAAGGAGAAAAGCGCTGGTGTTTCTTGGGTGAAGAAAGGACTGGTGTGATTTGAGGCAAGTGCCCGTTTTGCACCCCCCTGCCGCTTTGCTGCTTTTAGAAACTTGGCTTGTTTATATGTCTTTTTTTTTGTGCGGAATGTAGACGTGGCGTTCCTCTTGGTTTGACTTGCCACCACACGCTTTTCTTTTTTGCAAAAATGAACTCGCTCAAAGCAACATTCCCGGCAGTGTCATTGACAACGGTTTTTTCATTTTTTTTTTCCAACTACGAAATTGCTCACAGCCCCTCTGACTTGTCAAATACTACTGTTGAGTTCGTAGATAAAAATTTCAGTATCTTTCGATATCAGTTGGCTTTCTGTGAACGAAGAAATTATGCTATCATAGCATTTCGCTCATGAGAACAACCGAGAATGGAAGGAATCTAATTGATATGTGGGGTTTGACGTCCCAATACCACCACATGATTATGAGAGACGCCGTAGTGGAGGGCTCCGGAAATTTCGACCACCTGGGGTTCTTTAACGTGCACCCAAATATGAGCACACGGGCCTACAACATTTCCGCCTCTATCAGAAATGCAGCCGCCGCAGCCGGGATTTGAAGCCGCGACCTGCGGGTCAGCAGCCGAGTACCTTAGACACTAGACCACCGCGGCGGGGCAACGAAAGGGATCTAGCCTATTAATATTTTACAATTATGTGTACAAGCATTTCATTATAATTTCGAAGCACAAGGTAATAGAAGACCACTTCTGTCTTCACTATGCGAACTCAGCCTTAGATTCTCCTGTATCAGTGCAGCTGATAAAGTAAAATGTGAAGCATGTCATGTTTCTGAAAATAAAAAGCAGCTCTCAGATTCTACGGCTTGTTATGATCGGCCTGCCTGGCTCTGCACCGCTTTGAAGCCTGAGACGTTGCGGCTGAGTGTACCCTGATTTCTGCCGGGTCAGCGATTCCAGAGATGCAACAAGAGCGGCGACAACACGAAAGCCGTTCCTCTAATTATCCCAGGTTGTCAATGCCCCTAGTAAAACCCTTTGGGCACGCCTGACCGACTGACGAATTAGAAAGAGTTGTTGGCCGTCGAGGCGGCTTGCTTAGTTGTCAAGGTGCCCTGGGCAAAGGGCCTAGCGTCTGGGAACCATCTGCGGATGCGTTTCCCATGTTCTCCCTGGCTGCTTGATGCCGCTGTTTCCACAATTTGTGGTCTGCCTGGCACCGCATACCCTTCACAGTAACAGACTACAAAATTGAGTTCCACGTAAGAACGTTTTCGTGCTGTGCCATGTTGTGCGCAGTGTGCAGTGCTTCTCCCTCACTATGAGGCGAACTGGGCATGTTTCTTTCTCCTTTCGTGGTTTGGGAAGGAGGCGGCGTTTCACCTTCCCCTTTTGGAGGCGCAGGTGAAGATGGCAATGTTCGTTGGACTGTCCTAGCCTCTATTGTTTTTTTCCTACAGGAAACCCTGGGAAGGCCAGGACATAGAACGCGAGCATCGAGGCGCTCCCGACAAGCTCTCACAAGCTCCCAGACGCTTCCATCATAATTCCATTGAGAGCTTCCATGATGTTACCACCATCATGTAACACGCTACCCGTAAATATCGTCATTAAAAGTTACTGTTAACAGCTCCAGGCTCCTCTTTGAGACTCTGGCTGGCTCCGGTCCTCTGGGCAGAACCCCGACTACATCAGGCTGCCTATATTGGAAGCGTCTAATCTTGAATATTGAGGCTTATTAAAAAAATTTCGTTATAAAGTAAGACATCTTCACCAGGTTGAACAAGCAGAGCAGTAGCAGCAGCAGTAACGACAACAACAAAAGTGAGCGATGTCAAAATTCTTATCAGAATAACCACTCTAAAACAAAACTAAATATCACTTCATAGAGATGATAGCGCTCCATCATCAGCTTGACTATTGTCTCCCACACACCATTTTTACGGTTAGTTTTACTATAGTCTTTGGAAGGAATGTCCCACAAACGATAATTTTCCACGAGAGAAAAAAAAAGTTGCTTCATCGTTCAATTTCGCCATCACAGTGCACGCGAGTCCGGAGCGTAATTTCGAACAGCCACCACCGCCGGGTTCTGCAGGCACTGCAGGAGAGAGGGCTACAATGTGGCCAAAGACACATCCGAAATTACGCTACATCTCCCGCTACACAAGGATCGTTTGACCAGTCGGAGAAATGATCCCCGCCTCCCCCCGAGGAGCCGCAAGGTCGCGTCGGCACACTAACCAGTGATGTTGTCACATGATGCACCACACTCGCCTCTCCTCTGGAGATTTCTTCCTCGTGTGAATCCCGCTTTAAAGGCTAGCAACTTCCATTATCGTGCACTGATTGCAATAATTCTTTTTGCATTATCCTCACCATTCAGCATAACACGTTTCTAGTGCTTCAGAATGCAGAAGAAGAAGTGTCGCAGTGCCCTTTTAATGTCTTTACTGTGACTACTTATTTATTTTGTCGGGCCATTGGGCCCTTGACTGTAGCACGAATGTTGGAAGAGGGGCAAGAACACACGCACATTGCCCATGCACGTGACGAGCGTCAGCGTCACAAAAAGCCACAGAGGGCAGAAAATGGCAAGACGATAGGAAGGGAGGTGAAACAAGCCCGGTGGCTTTTTGGGGGCGTCCTGGCGATGAGATATGGCGACGGTCGAGCTAAGCGCGATGGCTTTCCTCCATGATTGCTGCGGAGCTGAGGCAACACCAGTTAGGGGTGTCCACTAAGGCGAGTCATTGGCTCATCCTATACTGCAAGTTGCTTTCGAGTTCGTTTGATTTCCTGCCGTTATGTTTCGCGCCTGCTTTCCTACTGTTATGTCTCGCACCGCATCTTCCTTTGACTGCCAGTCTGCGGGAATGGCTCACTCCAAGCTTTTGGTTCTCTAGTTTGCATTTGTGCCGTGTTGTGCCGGTCGTAAAGATTGTTGAGATTATTTTGAGTCGTGAATTAAAAGTGGTTCTTGTTCCCAGCATTGGTGGCTCGTGTCATGTGAATTCCGGCTCACCAAACCCCATTAGCAGAGGCGGGGCCTTCATCTAGACCCAACGTGGTTTTCACACGTAGCTGACCTTCTTTTCATTTCTTCCAACGTGGTTTTCTCATGCAGTTTTTATTCTTTTCGTTGGAGTTCTCTTTTATTCCACAAGAGCCGCACGCATAAGGCACCCTTCCAGTCGGCCCATTTCAAACACGATATTCTTTGCACATTTTTCAATGCTTTTGCTTTCCGGTACAATTACAGCTCGTGAAGGTGAAAACCCTACAGGCCTTTAGTCTAATATAATGGCCAACAAGGCGAAACAGAACGTGTATGCACCAGATACGTCATGTATCGTCAAGCAGCTGACCGCACTGCTAGAACGCCAGGCTACACCAGCCGACAGTTTTCGCTTACCATAGTCCGTGCCTGCATACGAAGGACACACGAACGAGAAATTGGTCGCAGACTTTTTGCAAGAGTTGCAAGACTATCGCGACGAGCAAGCTCTCACAAATGAGACTCTTCTGTTAGCTGTTCTACCCATCACCCTGTCTGGCTCTGCCAAACGGTGACGTTGCTGCCAGTCTTTTGAAAGTTGGCCCTACTTTGAGCAGCTATTCCGCACTGAATTTTTTCCCTGCCGACTACGTCATTTGCATGAAAGATGAACAGCCGTACATAGGCTGAGGATGAAAGCCTCCAAGAACACATATGGTCCTTACAAAAACTTTACGACCACGGGGACCCTTCGGCATCTGAAGCGGAAAGAGCGAGTCGGGCAGTTAGGCAGTTGCATACGCGTTTTCAGGTGTGCTTAAAGGGTCCTTCATTCCCTTCACTCGACGTCCCCGCTAAAGCAGCAGGAGATACTCAGGCCGCGATGGTGGCGGAGCTGGATTACCAACTACCGCTCCCGCTTCAATCCACTCTTGAGCCACCCTGAGCGTGACACGGTCGGTCTAACTCAGTGGCCTCACCAACGGCCCCACCAAGGGCTCTAGACCAATTCAGCCACCACAATCTGTCTGCTCCGTCTGCCTTCCAGTCAACAACCCAGAAACGTGAGACACCCACACCGGGCGCCTTGACCCAAGGCCAGCCTAGGACACTTTCCGCTTGGACAACTACCCGAGGAACAACCAAGCAACACTCCCGCGAAGTGCTCCCCGCCCGATAACGGCCACAGTGTACTCGACAATATGGTGAGCGATCTTTCGTCTACATTCACTACCCTCATGGCCCACGCTGATAAAGCACCAGTCATGATGGTTTCCATAGCAAGAGTGAAGGTCTCGGCTCTTTTCGATACTGGCTCAGCTGTTTCTGTTTTCGGGGATCACATCAAAATTGCCTGTGAGATTAAAGGCTTAGTCTTGCAAAGTGTAAACACTAATCTGCACGTGGCCTCTGCTCATTTTGTCCCTGCTACTCTTGCAGATGGTTTAGGGGTTACAGTCAATGGACAAAAACTTCGGCAACGCTTCCTACACCTACCTGGACTTTCCTGCCTCGTGATTTTGGGACGCAATTTTATAGCCAAGTCGGGAATCGTTCTTGATGTCTGTACGGGCACCTACAGCCATGGCATCAAAGCAAAACCACCCACGTTTGTGACTGCTCGACAACGCCAGTCCGATCTGCCAACAACAAACGTCAATCCTTTCTTTGAGACCAGAGAGGACTTCTTTACCATTATCAAATCCTTTAAAAGGCCATCAGAGCTAAAAGCAAGAATCAAAACAGACCTAAAGCCTTTTGTGGCAACGTTCACAGAGGCTCCTGGCAAGGTTAATGTGTTGAAACACAGGATCGACACAGGTGACGTCCGCCCTATTCGTTACAACCATGTCCCTTGAGCATCACCAAGCGTGAACTTCTGGATGCTGCCCTTGACATAATGCTCACCACCGGTGTCGTAAAAGCATCCAACAGTCCCTAGGCGTTTCCTGTTGTCTTAGCTCCAAAAATGGATGGCACGGCGCGGAGTGCATCGACTACCGGCAGTTAAACGCCATCACGATTCGAGACTCGTACCCCTTTCAATCAATCAACTCTGTTATGTACTCCCTTGGGGCCTACAAATTCTTCAATACCCTTGACTGTACCAGAGGCTTCCTGCAAATTCCGTTAGCAGAGAGCGATGCTGAGAAAACGGCATTTACTTGCTTTGTTTACTTGTTTGTTTACACATTTACTTGTTTGTTTTCGAGGCTGCCTTTCGAATTGAGCAATTCAACGGCCACATTCCAGCGCGTCATGGACATTGTGCTTCAATATAACAAATTCAATTATGCAATGGCTTAAATGAACGACATGGTATAGTCTTTTCACAAACCTTCGACAATCACCTGATCCACTTAGCCACCGTCTTACAACAATTGCAAGATGCAGGCATCACCATCAACCCCCGCAAAGTTCATTTGGTCTCAAATAAAATCAGCCTCTTAGGTTTCATTGCCGAGCAGGGCAGAATATGGCCAGATGAACAAAAACTTCAGGCCATCCTGCATTTTTTTTACCACCAACGAGCATTAGGAGCCTGCAATGATTTTTAAGTAAGGTGGGCTTCTACCGCCATTTCGTTCCTCGCTGCACCGATCTGGTAAGACCACTTCACACGCTCCTGTGCAAGGCTGCCAGTTGGTCTTGGACTAACACGGAGCAGGCAGCATTCCAGGCTCTGTAGGAGACTATCGCTGATACAGCACGGCTGCGCCTCCCTGACCTAAACTTACGCTTCACTGTACAGGCCGACAGAAGTGAATATGGCCTTGGAGCAGTTTAGCTCCAAGAATATCAAGAAATGCTCTATCCGCTAGCATTTGCAAGCCATGCACTTTCAGGTGCAGCAAGCAACTACACAGTAACAGAGAAAGAATGTCTTGCAATCGTGTTCACACCGAAGACATTTGCCATGTATCTGGATAGAGCTGCATTTACCATTCAAACGATCACCGGGCGCTGTCATGGCTGTCAAAGCTGCAAAACCCATTTGGTCGTCTAGCCCGGTGGGCTCTTTCTCTTCAGAAATATACTTACAGATGGAGTACTAGAAAGGCCCCGGCAACAAAGTGGCTGATGCGCTTCCCCGAGCGCCACTGTCCAGGTATGGTCAACCAGCTGCCGAGATCCTGGTTGTGACAGTGCCTGAAGATGCCTAGGGAGCACTGGTCTGGCCCATCTGGCCCCACCGGAGGCAGGGCCACATAAGGCACCGGATTTTTTTTATTTGTAGCAGTGATGGATTCGCCTTAAGCGACAAGCATAATCATGTTTTGCCGCCCCAAGTCAAATCAACAGGCTGAATTATTTCCCCATTTTTCGCACCAAAAGAAATAAACAAGAAAAAAACATCACGAAAAACAAGAGGGAGGGGTCCCAAACGCTTGCGCAAACATTGGCGTTGCGGTCTCATAATGGCTTCGAGTGGCCGAACACACGAGGATAGGTTTTCCTACTAAGGTGAGTCTCAAGGGGGGGGGGGGGGGGGGGGCAAATGCTCTCGAAATTTCGCGTCAAGACAACTAACAAAGAAATCTATTTCCGTCAAAACAACTTGCATAAGTCTTCACACGTGAACGGACGGGACGCCGCCGCTGGCTTCCGCGAAAGCACAGGTCAAAGCTTTGGCTTTGCTCACTACTAGATTCTTTGAACAGGAACAACAAAACGCTTTTAGCCTTTTTAACGTCTTCACCGCCTTTAATCTACCGCTGCGTCAGCCACATGCCCTCAGAGCTCGTAGATCACTATTGCATTGCCGCGACCGCCATTTTGTGCGCGGCAGTTGTGGCGAACGATAGTTTTGGTTTCAATCCACGTGCCTTCAAAACTAAGTCATTTTATACTAGTTATGACCGCAACTGCCTCGATTTTGTCCATAAAGTTTGCGGAAAGCAGTGTTGCTTTTACTAGTCAAGTGTTGGCCACGCGCACACTATCCGAGTTCTGTCAGTAACGTCATCGTCATACATGATCGTGTCGAACGACCGCAGTTTCGTCCACAGCGGTTGTGGCAACGACAACCACACGTACTGTAGAAGGCAGTGCGTGCGCTAGTCGCACACGTACTTTCAAAGCTTCGAGCACGCTGCTCTCTATCGGCCTTCATTCGACAGTTTCAGTACTAAAGTTCATATCACACGCCGGGATCGGGAAAAGTGTTCTGGCCATTCGAACTTTGGCCCAACGGACACAAGAATTTGGCTGGAGAATTTCCAGAATTTTTTCCTACTGCGGTTAGGTATCACCGAGACTCCACTGTACATTTAGATGAACACCTCCAAATTCGTTTGTAATTAAATTCGATGGGCTCGCAAAAAGCCTGGAACAAACTGACCTGCATATTTGTCAACGCTGCCAGATCTGGCACACAAATTTTGATTTCTGGGGAATTTTCATGGCAAGCGTACAAACGGAAGAAACAGTCGAAATTCGGCAGTCTCCCGAAAAATGTAGGAGACTTGGCAGGTATGTGTATCCTATCGCCATGCCGCCCCCAAAAAGCCCCCGGGCTAGTTTCACCTCTCTTGCTATTCGCTAGCCATTTTCCGCCTCCTGTGGCTTTTCGCGACGCTGATGCTCGTCACGCATATGGGCAATGCGCATGTGTTTTCCTCACCGTGCTTCCAATATGCATGCTGCAGATAAGGACCCATCATCCCGACACTTTATCTTTTTATTTAATAATACTGTCAATCCAGTCGGGAATTTTTTGAAGGAAGGCAGCTGCATTTTGAGCTGCTTTCTTAAAAGACAAAGTAGCAACAAAATTGAAATTAATGTTGCAAATGGGAGATGCGATGATTACACATTGCAAGCTCGTCTCATGCACTCACTGATATAGCCTGCAAGGTAAAATATGAAAACCGTACTTCCTTAAATAGTCACAGAACAAAGAGCCTTAAGGAGAATTCAAAATGAGCACGCACATGTAAATACATAGCAGCCAGCAGACAACAAAAGGAGCAATTCACGCCAGCCTTGTTCAGCCAGTGGCCCTAAGGCAGCCACTCCGCTTGATCTTGAGGTTAATAGTGCATTTGGCAGTGCTTCACCATAATTACACAATACAATTTTAGGCAAGTTATCAAGTTTAAGCAGATGAAAGATTATATTTTTGCCTTTCCGTTCATTTTTTCTTGCAGAATGATAGTATACTACAGCACTTTTGCATAAAAAAGACAAAAACAACTACGGTAGCTTCATAGTACTACACGGTGGAGTGCAGGTTGCAGGTTCGATGTAGCAGCTGATCTAATATGTGAGAAGAATGATAAAATAATCGTGTATCAAGCGGCGGTTCATGTTAACAGAAGCCACAAGTAAGCACTGAGTTCATTGCGAGCTACCTCATTATGAAATATTGCCCGATTGCGACTTTGGGCCATAAAGTGGCATCACTTAATTAATAGCCATACGGTGTACTTCAAAAGGTTCAAGGAATGAAAATAACACCTTTAGCACTGAAGCACGATGTGCTCAAAGTCAGTACACTAATGATGGTTTACCCTTTTTAAACCCGTGCCCACCATCACAGCACTATAGTGTTCTATCACAGTAGCTATAACGTTCTGCTGCTGTGCATGAGTTTGCAACGAAATTACAGTAGAATCTCTTGAGAACCTTAAGAGACCCGAAAAATACGTTCTATATGTGAAAGGACATTCTGTCACATATAACCAATGTCACATAAAATGTCACATAAAGTCATAAAATGTCACAATGTCACCTAAAAAGCAATCAAAGTAAATGAAGTAGTTCTACTCAAGTTAGTTTCATTCCAAGTTTCTAGCGCAAGTTGAATCACAAGTGGCTTCAAGCAAAGCACAAGCTGCTTCCAGTATTTTCGTCGCTCCAGATAAAATGCACATCAGTATAAATATTAGAACATAATCAGTTCAAGATTAAAAAAGAGAGAGAGAAAACAAGAAAGGAGATGCAAGCCAACTAGGTGATCTATCTGATTGGCTATTTCGCACACCAGAATGGGGCAAGTGCAGAATAAATGATGGCTAAGGTTGAAATTGACCGAAGCTACATAATGATGCTAAGTTGACGAGTGACAAGCTGCGCAAATGGCCCTCAAAGAAGCAATCCATTGATAAGAAGGCCCTTACAAAAATTGAGGCAGTTTTATGTGCAGGAATAAACATATGAACACGAAGGCACTCTAGAATGAACAGCTAAACAAAGGACAAAAACGTAAACAAGGTTAAGCAACAGGGCTTGCAATGATTCAGATCAGATGCTTTTGTAATAATTCACTTTTATGAGCACAACTTGACCACCAACTTACTTTCCAGATGTGAAATTGTGGTAGTTATGGCAACCTTTGTACAGTGCTAGGACATTATTTACTTCCTCTATTCTTTCATCTGGAAAGTAAAAAAAAATGATCAAACAAAAATTATGCTTTTTTTACCTACATATAAACCACAGTAAACAGACAGCATTTTCCCGAAGATGAAGAAGACTACAATTAAATTACAAAGTTCACTTTTCCAATTAACTACAGTTCACAAGCTTTCATGTAAGCCATGCGATGTTAATCAGGATGGCATCCCTCATAACCATATCACGGTTTCGAAACGTAAAACCCCAGATGTTAAAGTTAATCAGCATTACACAAAGTGCAGCATTGTCATGATCCCTTTTCAGATTATCTGAGCTAGAACAACTTTCAACACTTATTACATATCTGTATGTAACTGGCACACACCAGACAGTGAAAATTTTTTTAATACATATATCACATTTTTTCATAAATAATGTCATTATTTTAAAACAAATTTTAAAAATCATTGCAATCATTTTAAAGAACACTTTGTTAGCTATGCAAAATCAGCTTAAACAGACAGTTTAAGCACTTTAGAAGACAGTTTTTGGTAACAAGTACAGTATTGAAACAAAAAATTACTAAAAGCTTATCTCCTATGATAGTTATTATGGAATATTTTTGCAAATGAAAAATTAAGATAATCATAGTATTTAAAAATAATTCAAGTTCAAGTTCAGTATGATTGACCTTTTTTTGGAGCATTTCATGTGGTATTGTTGCATGATTATCTGAGTTGTCATCAAAAGTGATAACTATAGTTGAAATGTTGTTATAATTTAGTTGTTATTTTCATAATAAATCTGATCCTCAGCCAATTAATTTTGAATCCATGGGAGTGCATCTTTACACCACTCAAGCCTAATGATCACAAAGCTACGTGTAAGTAGGAAAGAAAAAAGTCACATTTCATCAACTGAGAGCAGGAGCAAGGCTCCTATCAGCTGCATCCATCTTGCCAATAATATACTAATTGCAGGAAGCTAGGTAATGACTAGAGCTCTGTGTTTTCGGGGTTTATTTTTCTTGAAATTCGGAGGGTAATCCCGTGGAATAAGTAAATAAATGTACCGTACGTGCTCAGAATGTTCTGAGCGCCTGCGGTAAATTTGAAAAGATATGTATATCTGACCAAAATGATACCTCCGAGCCGGAGAGTCAGCAAATTGGCCATTTGGCAGAATGCAAACACACTAGTTGAAATTAACCCCAGCTGAAAGTTTGAAGGAGCCCACAATAGCCCTACAACGTAGCCAAAACTTCTAGGAAATGTAGAAGTGGCCCCATCTCATGGCATCTATCTAAAAGGGGGACCCCTGAGCCCGGCCAGTTCCACCACTGGAATATATTCTAGTTTACTGTAATGGTTACAGCCTAGGCCACTTAGGATATGGATTGGATTGAATTAGATCGACCTGTATTTACTGACTTTACTAAAGATGTGGATTGGATTGCATTTCAAGCAGCCTGGATTGCTGTATTTACTGTTGATCTACATCCCCATTTAAATTGTACACCTCTAATATACATCTTTCAGAAAAAAATATAACTATATGCTACTCGTGTATTTTGTGCACCTTGTGTTGACAATGACTAACAACATCGCAAGAGCCCAGCAGCGTTGCATAACTTTCTTTTTTTTTTCTTCCTTTCTTTCTGTTTTTATGACGAGCACATGCATTTTGATGTTTTATTTCTCTGGGCTCTGGCGCTTACAGTTTGACAAAGTCCTCAGATGCCTGCAATGAAAGCTAGGGGCAGTGTTGAAACAATGACATTCGAATATGTGCTGGCAAGAAGGAACCTGTGTGGTTGCATCAGCTTTCTTGATTCCACAGATTTATTGCAAATGTGGGCGGGTTACCTTTGCTTTTGTGCTCTTCTATGAACATAATGCTAAAAACAAACCACAGATTTAATAATACCACCTCCACAAACTGAAACAAATTTACGTGAAGTTGCCCGACTCAACCCTTGAAACGCAAGCTATCAGCAACAAGTGTGTAGCCGAGGATGCTTGCTGTTGCATCGCAAAAATAATAATGATAGTAACAAAATTTGTCAGATCCCATGTAAAGTGGGAATCGATATGCAAAGCACGAATGAGAAAGGTTCATATGTCACTTTAAAATCAGCAAAATGTTACGAGACGAATGTATATTATGCCGAATACGACTTTCATGTCACGATTATCATGCTTGCACCTGGCATTTGTGTTTGTCGTCCATTCATGTGAAGATAGCGAAATAAACGCAAGTGCACCATCAGTGCGGCCTGTAGTCATAACTTATATGACATGCATGTCATGACTTCCAAGTTAGGGTCTGTCACTTATGTTCAGCATGCAGTTGTGATATACCATACCAGTTTTGCAATATCTCACGAGAACGAAACCACCACAAGAGCAGCAAGACCATGACATGTAAAGCATGACATTCATGACATACATATCATGATTTTATTTTTATGACTAGCTTTTATGACGGCCAGGAGAGCTAAAAGTCGTAGGCGGCTAAATATTCGATACGGCCAAAGTCGCCGAATTTTGCTAATAAATACTTTGCATTTCATAATAATAACAATAACAAACATCACGTAGCCTGGCAAGCCCCTGCCAATGGCAGTTATATCCGAACCACAAGGTCTTCAAGCTGAGCCGAAATCATGGTCAAGACAAACATGCAGAAATTTACCTATGTGTGTAATGTTGTTCTTAGAAAATCAGATATGCTGTGCGATATGTAGGCAACAGCTATCAAAATAGTGAATGTATCAACATGGAAGCTAAGGAACGCTCTGGACAACATGAAGGACAAGTTGCCGAGCGAAAATTTCCACGGTCTTTTTTAGGCTTTTTTGGCTGCCACAATTGTGACAACTAGTACATCGGTGAGACCACTGATTTCAAGAAAAGAGTTGAGCAGCATGAATATAGCGACAGAAAACACGCCGTGACCTCATATGCCCTCGCTAAACAGGTGGAATGTACAGGCCACTAAACTGACTGGTCAAGCATACGTATTCTAGCCAAAGAAAAGCTTTCATCTGCCTGCACCTAGAATAAGAACACATGCAGACAACTGTACCTACGCTGAACAAGAGTGATGGGACCCTTCTGACAATGTAGTCCCGGTGCTTAAGTCGCGTAATTAGGCATACTTAAATACCCCGTGTCTTTCTTATGACTATTATTGTGAACAAAGTTCCTATAGTCGGTGCCATAATGTCACCAAACTTTGCATTCTTTTGGTAGGTGTATCCTTTTGCGTTTTCACTAAGAAGCAAGTGTTGCGCACTGCTTTTTTTTTTTTTCACACATCATTCAGTTGTTGACTGTAGTTGCAGCTGAAGAAGTGCCTTTTGAAGCTTTGATCAATGATAATGCTAATTTTTGTGACAGTAGCATAGACTGCCGTCGGTTTCCATGACCAGGCCTGATTTTTCAGGCCTGGTCATCAGTTTGGCGGTTTGGGCTAGTTGGTATGACATGATGATAGTTAAAGTGCGAGAACAGATTGACGACAAAGAACGTCTCCTTCTTGTCCGTTTGTCGTCGTTCTCTTCTAGCGCTGTAACTATCGTTTTCCGGAAGGGTGCAAATTCCCCAACTATTCCAGGTTTTCCAGGTTGGTAGACACCCTGCTACTCCCTGTTTTGTTTTTCCTTCTATTACAGACACGGTCTTCAATTATGATATTTTAACAAGCTGAGTCTGGCCATGTGAATATTGGTTCTTTGCACTGTACACAATTCAGTGTACAATGCAAAAAAGTTTCTTGGGGCACAATCAATGCCAGTAACAAAGTGGACGATTGGGCCAGCTGGTGACAAGTGTACTATGTGGTAGAAAACACGGACGGGAAAAAGACCAGTAACAAATCCAACACGTACCTTCGCTGCTGATACTTCAATCATGGCAATGTTTTAAAGCAAGGTTGTTGCAAAAAAATGCTTAGGCATTCTCTATACCTCCTCTTGTCTGTTTTTTTTTCTTAGAATGTTCAGCAGTGTCAGGAGAAAAAAAAATTCTTGTAGGGTGTGCTCAGGTATGAACGTCTGTGCATGTCCAGTCACCCCGTCTCATTTCACTAGAAAAAGACATTTTGTTATCCGAGTCCTCGGGACAACACAACTATTACAGTTTTGCAAAAAAAAAAAAAAAGCATTTGCCTCTCTTAAAAAAAAAATCGGAAATATCCACTGTGCAATAACCAATTTCTACAAATTGCAGAAAAATGGCATTTTGATGACATCCAACAAGATGCTACTGCACCAGTCGGGCTCAAAGTTTTTCTTTGCTTAGAATCTAACAGCCTAGCATCATGGAGGTTACCGTTTTACCATTTATTATTTTGAAGTATTATGGCCCTTACTTCAACAAAAAAAAATTTCCAATATTGGACATGGTTCAATAATGCCACAACTTACCGTATTTTCGCGCGTATAACCCGCACCAAAAACCCAAAGATTTCAGTGGCAAAGTGGAGGTGCGGATAATACGCGGGGTTTTTCCTATAGTGCTACTTCACAGCAATGCGTTTTGTGCTGTGAAGCCCTTTAACAGTGTAGCGAAGGCTACGGAGGCGGTTTCCGCAAATCCGTGTTGCTCTGCAAGTAGCACGGCAGCTTGCGACCGATTTTGGTTTCGCTTGCTTGCATCATTGAAGCGTTTAGAAAAACATTTGGGGAGAGACAATTCGATTGTTCAGTGTAAAATCTCACTGTCACACCACAAGTATATTTTATGGACGTTCACGAGAGAGATAGAGATATTATCAGTAAATTTATGTACTACATTTTGACGCGGTAGCAGGCATGCATTTTGGTTCTGTTGTTCCCAGGGTGCTGTTACAGTGTACTAGAAGGGGTAGTGCTAAGTCGTGGAAGCCTAAGTCGATCTGTTCTGTCACCATGAGTAGCGTACGGTGGCAGTCCTTCACGGCACAGCAAAAGCTTAAGATCATCACCGTCGCCGAGGAATTCGTAAATCGCGAAGCGGGAAGACGGCACGATGTGGACGAGTTCTGCGTGCGACTGTGGAGAAAGAAGAAATAGAGCCTACAAGCCGCGCACCGCAACCGTAGGTCATTTCGTGGCCCCAAGACCAGTGACTACCCTGAGCTAGTAAAGTTCATTGAAGATGTGAGAAGCAGGGGTCACGCCGTATCAACCGAAATGGCCCAAGTGGAAGCGCGGTGACTTTCGAGAGAGCTAGGCCTACCTCGCGAGTTCCGTGCGAGCCGCGGATGGCTGCACCGCTTTATGAAGCGGCAAGGGCTTTCAATCAGACGGCGGACTACAATATGTCAACGCTTGCCGGCTTTTTATGAGGAGAAGCTGCCCAAGTACCAGAGATATGTAAGTGGCCTGCGAAAGCAGCACAATTACATTTTCTCGCAAATGGGCAATGCGGATGAAACTCCTGTTCATTTTGAAATGCCGTTGGACACAACAATTGAGAAGACGAGCAGCAGTTCGGTGCGTGCTGACCGGCGGGAACACGAAACTGCGCATCACAGTCTTGCTTTGTGCCCTCGCCGATGGCACGCAACTACGATCGTACGTCATCTTGAAAAGGAAAACTCTACCAAAGATTCATTTGCCTGCCAGTGTGGTGGTGCGCGCACATGAGAACGCGTGGATTAACAGTGACTTGTTTGTGGACTGGATCAAGACAGTATGGGAGAAGAGGCCCAGTGCGATGCTCGCAAAGAGATCCATGCTTGTTCTTGACTCGTTCCGCGGCCACATAACTGAGGAAATGAAGGACCGCCTTTCACGCAACAGCACCGACTTAGTTGTATACCCGGTGGAATGACGTCAATTTTGCAGCCTCTAGATGTGCCGCTTAACAAGCCCTTCAAAGCGCATGTCAAGCGCTATTACCCCAAGTGGATGGCCAAAGGCCTCTACGACTTGACGCCGACAGGACGAGTCCGAAGGCCTGATATTGCCCTATTCTGCAAGTGGATTGTCGAGGCATGGAAGACCATTCCAGGTGAGATGGTGCGAAAAAGTTTCAAGAAATGCTGCATCACAAACAACATGGATGGAACCGAAGATGACCTTGTGCATAACAGTGAGGACTGCGGCTAAGTGATAGCTCTAGCGAGAGCAGCGACAGTGAGTGAATTGTGACTGGCCTTGCAGACAGCGTATTCTGCTTGCTAAATAAAGCTTTTTCTGTCTACATATGTGCTATGTTGCTTGAGCAGTAGCTTTTGTACAGCCTGTCCTGTATATTAAATGTGCGGACAATACGCGAGAATTTTTTTTTTCTTTCTCGGTGAGCTGAAAGTGGGGGTGCGGATTATATGCAGGGGCGGGTTATACGCGCAAAAATACGGTAAGATTGTTTTGCTCCACCAGTCTGGCAGTCAGTATTTAAAAAATTTTTCAAAGCATTGCTGCACATTATGTTCACAATTGTGCTAAATATCATTCCTAAGTATAATGTGAAACGTAAACCACAAATTCTTGAATGAGGCATGTCTCTAAACAACCAATAGTGTTAAAGTAAATTAAGAAAAAGCCACTTTTCTAGACTTGATAAAAAAACTTTATAGAATTGAAGCCGAGCTAATGTTCTACCTTAATCTGTAAAAGCATGATGCATTATTTTTGCAAGATCGAAGTTACAAAGCCACCAATGTGGCCACATTGATGTTAACGCATGACCACTCAATGAGAAAGCATATATCTACAATTAGTATAACCAGGATGTTTAGGTCGTACATAAGTTCTCTTGTTTTCCAGAAACAGCTTATTGGCATAAAACGGACGACAAGTTGCTTTTAAAGTTGCATGTACGTGTTTGTGCATATCATAGTAATGTTCCTAACATTGCTACCACGGCGACGAGAAAAGAGAGAAAGCTCTTACTCTGCGTGACAAACTATAACTCGGTTCATACTTGATGGATTCCAAAAATGTTTTAACTACTCTACAGTAGATACCCTTTAAGATGAACTTGAAGGGACCACGATCATTTGTTCGTCTTATCAGGAGTTCGTCTGATCAGAAGTGCCCCACAAAACCAAATTCCAACACGCCAAGTATAACTAAATATGCTCCTTGAAAATGCTGAATGAACTACATATACCTATAATGGAGAGGAGAGTACCTATAATGGAAAGGAGAGGAACAAAAAAAAAAGCATTTATTAGGTTTGGCTTGATAAAAACCTGCTTTCAAGTAGGGTATTTGGATTAATCTGACGAGTACTCGTTTTCATGAGTTCATAATATGCTCACGAATAAACTATACTGCACTTTAACAATAAAACAGTAACTTGACCCTATTTTAACTATTAGGAAAAGATAAAAAGAAAGAGACATGCACAAGTTTCCCTCAAAGAATGGAAAATTTATTTTTGTGGCTGTTCACCTTCTAAGAGGCTGTTTTACTGGCTTTGCTCTCACTTTCCGATATGCCTCCATTACATAACACTTCCTTGACTGAGCCAATATGCGCCAAGTTTACAACCTTTATTTGAGGTTTGGATATTTTTTTTTTTTCGGCTTGCAGTAACTTTTCCTGAACGACATGCAGCTGGAGATCTCCGCTTACGCTACTCACGATCACGAGCCTTGAGCACAAAAGAAAGACAAGACGTAGTAATATTTAGTATGCAAAATGACCTTTTTCTGTCGTGCACTTTCATAATGCAAATGGCGCATGACAATTTGCTGAATTTCACTGGCAACAGATACGATGTGCACAGGCTTCATACAAAACAATGCAAACTGACTAAAACATGTGCTCAGGCATCATTGCATGACGCCGATGACAATGCCTCTCATTCCTCTGATGGAAGTGCTAGCGCCGCATATGTGGTTCCCGTTTCATGTGATTATAATGCACAGACAATCTTTATTTCCGTGTTAACTTTTATTTGGCTTTTCTTTTGCCCTACTTTCCTTGCCCTTTCGCCTCTACGCAAGCTCTTGTGTTCTTCCGTTCTCCACTGTAGTTCTGTTGGGGAACTGAAGAACGCGAAGAGAATACAAAAGGATAAACGCTTTTTGTTGCTTTCTTTGCTGATAAAGCCAGCCCTTCCTCCACTTACAGGCCAGGAGTAAGGGAAATACCAGCTTTATGCGCAGACCCCCCTTTTCCTCTTGCTTCACCCTCCATGTCGCAATTTATTTTCGATTTTCCTTCGAGTCTTTGCGCAAGGAAGTTTTTATTATTCATTTTTCTTTCTCTTGTTCACTTGAATGTTCCCATCAGGACTATCATGTTCGTTGCGTAACATACCCATTGTGGTTGGTCGCTGCGAGAGTTCGTCTTAACAGAAGAGGCTTTTTACACGGTTCGTCATATGCACATTTTTTTTTTGCATTCAGTCTATGGGAAACTAAACAAACATTCTCATGGTGATAAGGGCTGCAGCGCGAGCATGAAGGTGCTAGAAGAAACGTGAAACGAAAGGCGAAGCAAGGAAAGCAAAGAGGACAACACGAGCGCTGCACACGTCCTGCATTGAATGCATTGAATATTAGAGGTGTGCCTTCGCTGCATTGAATAAATGGTCCACTTGGCGCACCAGAGCACGGTTCAGATTCAAGCAGGCATGAACACACAAACGGTACACAACAAGTGGCCTGGCACTGACTGCATGAGCCGAATAGGCAGCGGGCTGCATGCAACTAGCCAGTTATGATCAGCTATCCATAGAAGTACCACACTCCAGTGAAATGGTGTCAGTTCATCGAAAAGGTGATTTAATTTATTCGTAAGCGCACAGCGACCGTCACATCGAGACTTGAAGAGGCTTACCCAATGTCACTCAAGGAATTACTAGCAGTTTAATTCAAACATGGAGAACAATGAACGGCTTGGTCCCTAAGTGCACATTTTTAAAGGAGTACCGACACGAATAAAAAAAATTTTTGGATTGTTGCTGTAAATTAAAGTACTGGTGCCAATGAACATCGAAAAAGTGTCGCAGCATTACATATTTTTAATTTTGACACCATGAAAAAGCAATTTCGGTTTCAGTATCTAAGGGGTGGCTTCAGTGGCGTGTCAAAGCAGTGTGTAGTCATGGGAAGACGGCAAGTAACGACATACTAGCGGCAAGTCTGCCATCTGCTTGTGGCGCATGTAAACAACGATGAGTGAATTGAATTGTCGTGCAGTGACCCCCCCCCCCCCGCAGTGACTTTTACGATTTAGGCTGCATGCAGTATGCCGAGCTCACTAACTCAACTGTCTTGACTTGTCGGGATAATGTCCATTGTAGTGGAGCTTGCTTGCAGATGCTTAGTGATGCGAACTTTACATTCAAAATAAAATACTTTTGATTGATTTGATTGATATGTGGGGTTTAACGTCCCAAAACCACTATATGATTATGAGAGACGCCGTAGTGGAGGGCTCCGGAAATTTAGACCACCTGGGGTTCTTTAACGTGCACCCAAATCTGAGCACACGGGCCTACATTTCCGCCTCCATCGGAAATGCAGCCGCCGCAGCCGGGATAATAAAATACTTTTTTTTATACGTCTTTTAATAAATACTTTTTTGCCTGACTCCATCCAATCTGTGGAGATCATTGACACTACATACTAAAGAAATAAAAAATGTTTAATTTGGGCTGCTTTCAAATTACGTCAGTTCTCCTTTAAGGATGAGTGTCCATATATATAAGGATGAGTGTCCATATACAAACGAACTATGTACTGATATAACGACCACTTTTCACGACACTCACAAGCTAATTATAAATGGGTTCGACTGCATATGATACGAACTTTAAGGGACAGATGAAGGAAGGTTAAAAGGGCCAGGACACCAAATTTTCGTTCATAGTGTGCCATGCAGGTTAGTCCTTGGATATTCACGAACAAGCTGGCGAAATCTGAACACATTTGGTGGAACACTTAATTTATAATGAATAGTTTTACAAATATACGAGTGCCACGAAAGTCGGACAACACTGGCGAACTCGCGAGCCGTGATGTAACAAGCCACTTGCTTTGCATCTGTCTGTCAAAGATTTTGTTGTTTCGTGGTCAGCTGCACGTACACTGAAGCTACTTCAGCTTTTTTCAGCTTCACAGTGTAAATTCTACAACTTGCAGTGGCTGAAACATTGGTAGAAGAAGACAGCTCCACTACATGAAATTTAATATGTCAGGCAGGCCATGGCAAAATGGCAGTCGCCCGCATCGGGCGGGGTTTATCGCCAGCGATTTGATATGCTGGGTTCAACGTCCTCAAACCACCATATGATTATGAGAGACGCTGTAGTAGAGGGCTCTGGAAATTTCAACCACCTGGGGTTCTTTAACGTGCACCCAAATCTCGGCACACGGGCCTACAGCATTGTCACCTCCATCGAAAATGCAACCACCGCAGCCGGGATTCGATCATGCGACTTGCAGGTCAGCAGCCGAGTGCCTCAGCCACTAAAGCACTGCAGCGGGGCCGCCAGTGATTTCTAGTGCTCATGTTAGAAAGATTCTTTTACAGACAATTTCACATGTATATAAGGGGACAATAAATGCTTTGCTTCCATTTTTCGCTGAAAACGGCAGTTTGGTGGATGACCATATGATGGCCCCTTTAAGGGGGGACGCGGCACTTCAGGACCGAAAATCAGCCAAAAAATCGAGTTTTCGCGGACCTTCTTTTCGCGTTCCCGACATCATTGCGCACCTATTTACAAAATTTCATAGCCGAATACCATCAACTTTTATCGTTATTCAACTTTAAAAAACCAAAAACGGGCGTCCTGCCCTTTAAATTGAGGGCGAATAGCGCAGGTTTCGGCTCTACGATACGCGGGAACTACGCGCTCGATCGGCGCCATTTTGGTCTTGTTTGAAAGAACGCGTTTTCAGCTGTTTTTTTTTATTCAGTAAGCAACATTGAGCGTTTCCCCGGCTCGAAAAACGGGGCCTCAAAGACGAAGAGCCGCGCTCACTGCCATTGGCTAAACGGCGCACGTGACTGAAATGGCGCTTTCTGGTTGGCTGGAAGCTCGCGGCTTGCGCCTGCATACGCGACCCGACGCCATTTTGAAAGGGTTACCGCTGTGACGCCTCGAAATCGGCAGAGCACTCTGAAGCTTCTGATCGTATCGCCATGCCTGGAAACGCAAAAAAGTATCGGACCGTGCACGCATTTGGTCGCAGGAAACGCAAAGGTCGTGGGAGAAAGTCTACAAAGTCATCAGAGCCCTTGGTTGACTCCGACGAGCGATGTGTCGACGCTCCGCGGCCGTTCAGCGATGGTGCGACCGAGCGCGTTGCCTCCGACGACGATGACGGTGAAGCGAACTCCGGACGACTACGAATCGACGCCAAGGTGGTGACAAACGCCGAAGTTGAAGAAAATCATGCCCGGGAGAAAGCGACGCTCGACCGGCTTTCATCGGCGCCAGCAACTGCACGGAAAATTGACTTTTTCACCGCGAGTTGTAGCGAGGCAACCGCACAGGACTCGGACCACGCTGCTCCTTATCTGCTTATGCATCTAGATATCCTAAACGCGATAATGGGTGCCTTGTATTGCAAAGCCTGCCACGGACCAGCTACGATCGTCAGAGGGGATCGGGACTACGGACTTGCCGTGAAAGTGCTAGTGCAGTGTGAAAGGTGCGGCGAGATCGCGAATGAATGGACTTCGCCCCGCGCGAACGGCACGAAAACGTGCAATCCGTTTGAAGTAAATCTTCTCGCATCGAGGGCGATGGTGGCTACCGGCAACGGCCAAACGAAAATGAACGATATTTTCGCAACAATGGGCATCTCACACCGCGGTATGCACCACAAGACGTTTCAGCGGCATTTGAAGAACACGCTGGCACCCGCTGCAACGCGAGCGGCTGAGTCCGCTATGAGCGAATGTGCGGAAAAGGTTAGAACAATTTATGATGACTTGTGCTTCGGCCACCGGGGCAATATTGCCGTTAGCTACGACGGCACGTGGAAGACGCGAGGCCATTCTTCCCACATCGGCGTGGGCACAGTTATCGAATTATTTAGTGGCTACGTGTTGGACTACGTCGTTCTTTCCAACTTTTGCCTAGGCTGCGAGGTGGGCCCAAAGCCTAGTAGTGAGGGCTATCAAGAATGGAAGGCTAACCACAAATGCCAAAAAATACGAACAGCAAAGCGGGGCAAATGGAAGTGGAGGCGGCTCTAATTCTATTTCAGAGGTCGCTTGAACGCCATGGCCTGCGCTACACAACTATGCTGTCTGATGGAGACTCTAGGACATTTTGCGCCATACAAGACGCCAAGGTGTATGGTTACATTGACGTGCAGAAGGAAGACTGTATTAATCATGTACAGAAACGGATGGGCACCGCATTGAGAAACCTGGTGCAGAAACAAAAGTGCGATGGGAAAAGAGGCCTTGGTGGGAAAGGCAGGCTCACAGGTGAGCTGATCACCAGGCTGAGCACATATTATGGCCGGGCTCTGAAATCGCATGAAGGTGACGTGGGCGAGATGCAAAAGGCTGTGATGGCCACATACCGCCACGTCACCTCCACTGATGAATGCTCGGACCACAGTCTGTGCCCAGCTGGTGAAACTTCATGGTGTCGGCACAATGCCGCAAAAGCAAAGGGTGAGCCCGACCCCAGGCATGCCTACAATCTACCGAAAGACGTGGCAGAGGCATTACTACCGGTTTATACCCGGCTTTCGGAAAGAGCCCTGCTTCAGAGGTGCGAACGCGGCAAAACGCAGAACTCCAACGAGAGCCTACATTCGGTAATCTGGAGTTTGGCCCCCAAGGAGCACCATGCGTCCCTGTTCGCTGTTGAAGCAGCTGTTGCAGAAGCAGTGCTGCGCTTCAACACGGGCAATTTGAATTCTGCAACGGCAATCTTAGGTGAAATGGACATGAATGCGACAAGTACTGGTGCCAGGAGAGCGAGAGAAAAAGACCACCGTCGCAGCATTGTCTCCAACAAGAAAAGAACAGCCTCATTGGAACTCCGGAAGCTAGTGAAGAGGAGGCATGAGCACAGAATGCATTCAGACTATGCTTCTGGTGCGTTTTGAGGTTGTCTTGTTGCATCTTCTGCAATAAAAATGTGTGCCCACGTTTTTTCTCGATTTCTCAAAACGACTATTTTCATGTGCTTCCCATTATGCCGGAGCAATATCTCTTGTTCTATCTGGGTTATCATTACGATTTCTTTTTTGTTTCGAAGATAAATGCAGGGGATGTGTCGTAAAGTAAGTTTTATTGTAATAATTTTTGGAGAAAATTCTCTAAATGGATCTTTTGTTTCAAGTGTAGATGGGGAAATTTTTCATGTCATATTCAACATCCCACAACTTTGCTTCGAAATAGCCCAGAACAATGATTTATACTTTATTGCACACTGTGAACATACCGAATTGGTTCTATAGGTTGCACATCAATATCCAAGTTACAGTTAATTAGCTAATTAGGCCTTAATTGAAAAAGTCGCAGTTCATTATATCTTTTAAAACTAATTGTCACAGCAAAAAAAGAATTAGACTTTTGAAATCAGCAGTAAAATCTACATAGGCTCTCCAAATTTGACTGAGGTACTCGCAAAAATAAAAGATTTTTTAGAAGGTGTAGCATCCCCCCTTAAAGAGAACAAGAAACATGCCCCTACTGATCTAGTATGTGACACAGGTCTCGCTTCCAAGTTTATTGGTTGAAACATTCATCCTTCTATACACCTTGAAAACTAGAATAACTATCAAATTAAAACTTACTTGAGATGCGATAGGATTCATCAGGTGTAACTCCTGGTGGCGCAAATGAAAATGATGGTAACATGTAACTGTAGGTGCGATAATCGCAGTTGTTTTTACAGTTGAAGCCTCTTGTTGTGCGCTTGATATCTAGAATGGCAATCATAACATTGTTAAGACTAGAACAGCATTGAACAATGACTTGGTTTAGATTCGCAAACTGCACTTTGGGAACTCCAATGCCATATGCTTCACCATCATAAGTTCAATATTAGCGGAGAAAATCAAGGTCGAAGTTTCATTCCTAAATTTTGTGCCGAAATTTTCCCGCGTGATGTAAGAAATTTCAAAATCTATTTTTGGCATTTTATGGCATTGGCTCGATGAAATTTTCGAAAACTTTGTATGCTCAGTGTACGGCACCCACAGATTGCAGTGTACTTTAATTTTATCGATTGGAAGCTATGTAGGACTCAGTAGATGCCTTCAAATTTCTTACGCCACGGTGTTGGGTGCGGGAATCTCAAAGTGGCGTCTCTACCCGCATTTTCTTTTCGCGGGTAAGAGTGGCGTTTTTAAGATTGTGAAATTGTACTTTACCAATATGCGAAAAATCGTTGTTTTCTTTAGTGCCCCTTTGAGTAAAGACATACTGATGATGGAGAAGGTTCTGTTTATCCAATGAACAATGTATGTTACTTTCTTTTCGCATAAGAAAGTTGACACAACTAGCATAAACAAGTTGCGTACACAAACATAGCCACTGCTGCAGAAGGGCATAATACTATATACTTAATTTGATATTCTAAGTATTTTACTTTTGGTATATTTCCATTCAATTAGGAATCGCTTTTAAACGCCCATGTTTTGCTATGACTTGTTTTCAATTTTTCAATGTAAACATGTGCCCCAGTCGAACCTGCATAAAATATTGATATAAAACTAAATTTATTCAATAAACATGTTATTAAGGGTTTTCTTTTTGCAAAAAAATTTCCATTTAGACCCATAATTCACCTATAGTGACACAAAGTAACCTTGAGTTTGTGTATATTTATCGGAGAAGCTTTTTTTTCAACCTTACGAATGAGCCAATGTACTGCTGCACCAGATTCACTAGATGTGATCAATGAATCATGTATAATTCATGATGTAACAACCACCCTAATTTATCACTGTACATATTTAAAATGATCACGGTGACCCAATCGAAGTGCTAGCGATAACAAGCCTAAGCCTAGACGACAGACCTCCCGTAAACAAAATAGCAGCATTGCAGGCTTTATTGCGCTCTCATGTCTGAAACAAAACTCAAGCATAATGCCAAAATGTTGGCAGCTCTCAAAAAAAGTAAGACAGCTAATATTCCCTGCTGCATCTTTAAATTTACTGAGGTGGCGAAACTAGTACGTAGTTCTCCACACAAAAGTTTTTTTCATAATATACTGCAGATATTACTGGCATGAACGCCAGCTGAAATTTTGTAATTAGAAAGCCCCCAGAAATTTTCAGAATGGCAGAGTACTTCGAGCACTTGTTTCATGATGAATAGCGACTGCAAAATGTTCAAACAATACTACTATAGCAGTGTTGCGGAGCTGCCATTCCGGAATTGAAACGACTCCGGGAATCATTCCACAGTTTCACGACCCCGAACTGGAATAAGAACGTCGCATGGATGAATGGTATGGGAATGAAATTAAGCGCCTTAGCATGAAATGGAATGTGAATGAAGTTGCGCCTTTTTCCGAAAATAGAGCACACTTTCGCCTGTGCACTGTTTTTCAATATCGAACATCAGTAAGTCAGAGCCTCGAAATTAACAATAAAGCAGTATTTTTAAAATGGCTTGGCTTATTGCAAGCATGATTCCTTTATATGTGATGCGTGCTTATATAGACTGAGTTGCTCCAAAGCTTGTCTCTATTCGTCCCATTACTGTAGCTCTATGCCATTGGTATTCGTCATGCGAAACTATGGCGGCATCATACCCCCCTTTACACCTTGTGATCTTTTTTTCCCTCAGCGGCACTCCAGCCACCTGATGTCTTCCACCTTTCACTTCTTTGTTTTTGCTTCTGTCACCGTCGGCGACTTGGACACACATTCAAAAAAGCACTTATCCAAAATGTGATGCGTACTGATGCTGGTGTGATGCTTCTGTTAACTGCAAGCTTTTGCATACCAGCTTGCTCACCGTCTCACCTCATACTCCCTTCACTCTTTTGCAATACTGTCTCCCTTGTCTAGACACACGGGCACCTTTGGCCAATACTGTGCGAGATATGTCACCAAGCTACTATGCCTCGAGCTTGGTAACATGTTTTATGTACATCTGCAGTTATTAATACATCTCATGAGATCCGCTTTATTGGGTGTTCATTTTTAACTCAATAAAACTATCAAGATGCCTTTCTTATGTTGAACAGTTATAGGAATGAAATTTAACTGCCCGGCCATTCCTGGAATGGGAATGGGCTAAGTTTTCTCACTCTGAGGAACTGAAAGGAATAGAACTGTGGCAAGTTCTAATTCCCCGGAATAAATTAATAGAATGAAGGCGCCCATTCTGCAACACTGTACTATAGAGCTGTCCAGTACCAACAAAATTTTTGAACAGGTATGAACAATTTATACAGCACTTAATGTTTAAACTGCTAGGAACCTGATCATTTTAGACACTAGGGGAGCTCTTTTGTGCATGTTCTGCGACAGAATGGAACAAAATAGCATGAGGGAATCTTAAAGAGAGCTGCATGGGATTGGACGAGGCTCGTAAGATGGTCAAACGTGAAAATAGCAACAACAAAAGGCAGTGCTGCCAAGCATGTCGGCAAGGAATGGGCACAGAGGAGGAGACACCATTCTGTTCAATAGAATAATACAGAATGATCTTTGGACTTGGATTGGATCCAAATGATTGGATCTAAAAGAATTAAATTAGCTGGCTTTGTGTCTGGCTAACTACAATCCCGTGCCAATAGTTTGAGAAAATAGCAACCAGCCCCCCACCACTGAACAATTCGTGAAACTGTGAAACGACCTGGAGCTACTCAAGACATAAACACAAATACATTGTTAAACGTCATCCCACTCTTCAATTTCAATCTTTGAAATGTTCATGTTCAGCAATAATAATTCTATATTTCTGCATTCTTTGAAAAACATTTCTAAATTTCCTCAGCCCTGCTACTGGCTGTTTGCTCCCTGCCATCCTACCATGATGTTTCGTTTTGTTGTCATAGAACACATGCTACATAGCTCCCTAGGCACACATACACACCAGGATCCCCTGCGCCTGTGTTTTCACACTCATGATTCGTGCTCATGATTGAGCTTACAGCACATAACAATTCACTGCAGTAGACTGTCAATAATGATAGGCAGATTATCAAGGCAAGGGTGCCAGTAAATATTTTAGGTTCTTCCTTTAGGCAATGTGGTGTTTCATAAGGAAGCTGAATTTCCTTGCAGCTTAAGCATAGGTTTAAGAAATTTGTGGCAGTGTGCTTCACTGCTACATGAAACGTTTCCGTGTCCAGGTGATCATTTCTTTTTTGGAGGTTTTTACCATATTTTAACATGTATAAAATACAAAAATAACACAGCAAATGTGAAGCTGAAGTTGGAGTGTGAGGTTTTATACAAATTTCAATGTGCAAAAAGTGGCTTGACGGTAGTGCAAGAGAGGTGGAAGTGACAGAAGCAGCTGAAGCTGACAGTAGGTGATGATGGAGCATGATTTGAAACCCAGTAAAAATGAAGATGACCTTTTTAGAGTTTTCTAGCATAGTGCACCTAAATGTAACCAAAACCAAAGTATAAGCAAGCTTTTGCTTAGTGTATTTTAAATTAGAAACATTACAAAGGGCTTGGCTGGAATTCTCCACGAACAAGGCACAACATCAACTTAGCTCACAGATGTGTAGCGGGCAGGCCTGTAGCCAGGGGGGGGGGGGGGAGGAGGCTTAGGTGCCTGGGCCTTACCCCCAAAATTTGAATGAAAGTGTGTGCTTTACCCCGGATATTAATAAAAATAGGTGATTTTCAAGGC
Source organism: Rhipicephalus annulatus (assembly GCA_013436015.1). NCBI lineage: Eukaryota > Metazoa > Arthropoda > Arachnida > Ixodida > Ixodidae > Rhipicephalus > Rhipicephalus annulatus. The sequence goes on along the minus strand of WOVY01012819.1, from coordinate 1,204 downwards.
CTTCAACAGATCCCCCCCCCTCTATTCCTGGCTTTGGGCCTTGTAGAGGGTATCATGCTTCTCCACGGAATGATGAATAATGGCTTAGAGGGTGCTTACCTACATACTACACAAAAATTATCATGATTTATAGCATAGTGGGAGCCTTGCAAGTGTACTTATATTTGTTGGCCCAGTCCAACACAGTTTACAAGAGGCCCTAAAAAGGCCACTCTTCCAGTTTTCACTGACTGTGCAGCGTGTTTCGTGCATGTCTGGTATTTTTGAAACTACTACCTTTGGGCCTCTTAGACATCATCAAAGCAATAACATTTGAGTATTTCATTAACCTGGCCCAGCTAAAAAAAAGAAAGCCCTCCTCTAGTGTAAGCCAAAGGCAAATGTTACAGCAACTGTGTGGATGGAATGCAGCAATTGTTCAAATGAAGAAGAGGCATCGCAACGTTTGAAGCTGAAAAAATTGTTGACCACCTCACCAATGACTCTGATCTGATCCACTAGGTGGCTGTTGATCCTGGTCACCATTTCATCAATGGTGATATTGGTGGGTAGGTTTAAGCGACACCACTTGTCTCACAGCAGAGACTCCTTTATCTGTACGAGCTGCACGCTGAAACTTCACATTTTGTGGAATGTCTATGTGCTCTCTCTGTATGAGCTGTCCTTTGTACAAAGCAGTAAGCAGGTCTTCCTCTATTGTCGTTTGTTCCTGGATTCCTGTGAACAAGTCACTCATCAGGCATTGTGCCTTAGGGTTGGCACCAGCAAGCAATGAAAGTGCATGTTTAAAAGAAGCTTGAGCATTTAGTATCAACAAGTGCTTTCGGTTTCGCTTTGACCCTTTTTGCAGCACAAAACTGCTTTCCAGAGACAAAGCTTGCCCAGTCAATCTATTTGTTTTCCAAACATGACATTTTCTTTCACTGTCTCTTAAAGAAAGAACACTGCTCCAAACTGTTTTTAAATTCTGGATCGATTTTCATGAAACTTGTTTGGTTTTGTATACTTGTGAAATGATTTTGAATATGCACTTATTTTCAGGTATAATGTGAAGTTCTTAAATAAAAGATACTTTATGTGCCTTTCGGAGAGCAATGCCTTCCCTAAACTGAGAAAGTTACAAATTATGCGAATATGTAGGGTTTAATGTCCCAAACTACCATATAATTATGAGAGACGCTGTAGTGGAGGGCTCCTAAAATTT
>WOVY01012818.1:0-21702 GCA_013436015.1 Rhipicephalus annulatus | reverse complement strand
TTTCTTTCCCCACTAACTTGTTCATTACTTGTGTATTTTAGGAAGTGGTGAATCATGTTTCTTATTTCTAGGGTAGGTAACAAGATTTTGGAAAAAGTCCTCACACTCGCTCAATGTTTCGCAAAGTTCAGTTGCGCTACATTGGGCTAGTACATTAGCAACTTCCTTTAAAAGTTCCAACAGACGTGCGTATGCATATTTATATCTGACCTCTGAGTTATCAAGTTTTGGCTGTACCTTTTTACCACGCTTGTAGTTAAAATGCTTAGTTTTGTTATGGTGACACTGTCTGGTCGGTCTGCACAAAATCAGATTTAAGCCAGCACTTTGACACACAACTTTCATCAAACATTTCCATATTATTTTTTGATCTAGCTGCAAGAATGTGCCTGCAGGCCAGCTGGTACTGCGCGTTAAATGTGCATATGCATGTCCTCATATAATTAGTAACTTCATAAAGCTTACTGCCAACAAAAACAGTGCATTTGCCACCAGAGACAACACAGTCTCCTGGATATTTCATAAACAGCCCATATTCTTTACATACCAATTTTCTAGCATATTCGGTGCATTTTTCTGACACTTCAATGCAAAACTTATCTGTCTTACTGGTGTCAATGCAAATTCTCATTTCTTTATATTGCGTATGGCTGAGTGTGAGAGCATCATGGGTCACATACCTTATCAGAGCTTTCACTGCTTCCACTAAGTGCATGTCACATGTTAGATAATTTTTTAACTTTCGATTATGGCTTTCCATTCGATTGTTAGTATTATTTCCTAAACTACATGCTTACTGAAGACACCGAGCCATCCGTACAAATGTGAAAGCGTCCGTTGTGCTTCTCTTGCAGGAAGACAGGGGCGGTGGCTATTCCCACGAGGCACATCACAATTAAATTCACAACATCGCATTTGACGTCGTCGACAGCTGCAGAACTCGCCGCCATACGTGCAGCTCTGGAGTTTATAGTGAAATAACCTTCGGGAATTCGGTCTATCTTCTCGGACTCAAAAGCATCTCTTCAATGTCTTATGTCACCCTTTCGCCATGGACCTAATGAACAGTTAGTAGCTGAAATAAGGCTTCTTAATCCCCAAGCAATCGAAAAACAGCACAGCATAGTCTATCAGTGGATACCAAGTCATTGCGGCATATATGGCAATGACCACGCAGATGAGGCTGCTAGATCTACCCACGATGGTACCCAATACACAGCCATCCCGTTCTCAAGAACCGACACAGCTACAAGACTTCGTTCGCTTGCACGTGACCTCACACTGGTACAGTGGAACTCAACAGACTTCACAAACACGTGCCTGCATAACTTGGATCCCGATCTGCAGCTTCGTCTTCCCCCAAGGATATCTCGAGCTGAGGAGACTCTTCTATGTCGCCTGTGGCTTGGAGTGGCCTTCACGAACGCATACTCTTATCTCATTGGGATGGCCAGCTCTTCTATATGCACTTACTGCAGTTGCGAAGAAACCATCACGCACCTTCTGTGTGAGTGCACTCATTTCAACGCGCAAAGACAAGAACTCACTGCAGCTCTGGAGAGACTAGACGATCGGCCTTTGTTGGAACAAAGGATTCTGGGTCATTGGCCGAGCTCATCCTCAGCCCAGAAGGCTTTGAAAGCTTTACTGCGCTTTTTGCGGACAACTGGCCTCAGAGACAGACTTTAGTGTCTTACACTCTTTGATGTTGCCTTTCCTCTGTCGCAATTTTTATTTGTAATTTCTCTCTCTCTTCGCAACATTTCTTTTTAACATCTTTCATTCCCCTCACCCCTTTCCCCAGCACAGGGTAGCCAGCCGGTCTAAGAACTGGCTAACCTCCCTGTCTTTCCGCTTAAACTTTCTTCCTCTTCCTCTAAACTACATGCATTTGCACGATAAGCATGAACCCACATGATCTTGCAGCTGTGCCAATTTTTATAAAAGTACTCCAGGAGGGCTTTGTCATCTTCAAGTGCTTCTTCCAAGTCCTGCAAGTGTTCTTGATATATATCTACAGTATGTGCAAAAAACAGTTTTGTAATTATATCTTTAACATACTTCTTATCTAGACTGTTTGACTTATGCTGCATCACTTTGGAGTGTAAGTACTTTAATATGTGCCACGAACACAAGATTCTACATTTGGGCAGAAACTGCTTAATCACATTCACTTTATTTAAATCTTTGTCCATTACCACAATTTTGCACTTCTCCTCTACGACAGGATTCAAACAAAGGAATGTCTCTAGGAAAGACTTTAATATTTCTGATGTCTCCCACTGAACAAATACATAACATACAGGCCTTCCATGGCTTGTTCTATCTTCACACAGAATCGAATGCAAGATATACCCTTCTTTATTAACTTTATACATACCATCAAAGAACAACACTTCAGGGAATTTTTCTAGTAACTGGCTCATATGCTCTGATTGAAGCAATACGTACAAGAGACCATTTTTTGTATTCTTTTCAATATGAACCTTCCACCCAGAGTTTTCAGAAAGCAATTCATTGATTTTTTTAACAGAAGGGCTCCATGATGAGCATTGTCCTGAATTTTTCGAACTGTTCTATGCTTCAAGTTTGTAATATCACGAGAAGTAACGTGTTTTTCTGTTTTCCTCAGAATGGCATCCTTTAGGTCTTTAGGTTTCACATTACAAGAAATCAAGTCCTGAAGTTGCTCTTTTTCAGAAGCACTTAATGCACGAATATTATTGTACCATACAAAAATCTCGGGACCTACTTTATGGTTGTGCACATCCGCTAAATTTACAACTTCATAATAGGGCTGTAAAGAAACCCGCAGCGCAAGCTTAAGTTCAACGTTGAAACCTGTACCGTTGAAGCGTTGATTGGGCCGAATATTTTGCCCCCTCGGATTCGGATACCCTGCGTGGCAAGAGACAAACTTAACTCGAACATACGGAAAGTCTGCTTTGTTTAAATCTTTCTTAATAAACAATGGGTTTTTATCTGATCTTTCAATACGCATCGGATGGAACCCTTCACTTTTCCATCCTTCAAAGCTAGCTTTAAACTCCTTATAAGTGCTGAATTTGCTCCCTACAGAAAGATTTCCTCCACCTGTGCAAATATGGCTGTGTGACAATTTTGCTGATGTTGCTTTCTGCTCCTGTTCAGGGTCTTCACCACGAGGTGAGGAAGTACTGGTGTCAGCCGCACTATGGTCCTTGCGCAGAACCACACCTTGTGACTGGGGGCTCATCGTGGATGTTACACCGCAGGCGTCGGGTGGCCCACAGTCAAAAGCTGTGCTCTGCTCAAAAGCAGCAGAGCCCAGTGGCACGGCAGTACGCCCAGTCTTCTTTACTTTGTGGTGGCCACTTGCACCACTGACAAGAGCAGGAGAAAAGTTTTTTTTTTTTGTTACTACGCCCTTTCTTATTTTCGACTCTAACCTCCTTTTCTACACGGAGATCACCACGAGGTGTGGAAGCGCTGGTGTCAGCCGCACTGCTGCCCTTGCGCAGAACCACACCTTCTGACTGGGGGCTCACCGTGGATGTTACACCGCAGGCGTCGGGTGGCCCACAGTCAGAAGATGGGCTCTGCTCAAAAGCAGCAGAGCACAGTGGCACGGCAGTACGCCCAGTCTTCTTCACTTTGTGGTGCATTCCACATACCACCGACAAGTGCAGGAGCCACGCACAGGGCGCCGTTTTACTTGAGTGAAAACAGTCACAGCTGGAGCCCTGGTGCTTGCCACTGCAGTTATTGGCAGTGAAGGGTACCCATGAGCAGTGTCTGTTTCTGCGACCTTAGGTGTCACTGACATCGCACTGTGACATCGTATGGTAGCAGAATCAGACTTCCGTGCAACGTCCGACCACATTTCCTTGCATGGAGATGCAGGGGCTGCAAGAAGCATAGGGTCTGTGGAAAGAGCTGGGAAATTTGTTACATTATTCCAATACTGTGCCAGCCCTTCTGACTGATCACCGCGCTGGAATCGAAGCTTCTTGTAGTCCTTTTCTCTCTGGTGCTGCTGCTGTAATGCTCATTGTGGCTTGCCTCAAGGTCCTTGCTTGCTTGCTTGATGGCTGCACGTAGCAGGCACCCCAGCAGCTGGAACACAGAGGAGCACATTTACAGTTGAACCCTCCATAACGGAAGCCCTGAAGAATGAAGCTCTCATAGCAATGAAGAAATATAACGTCCATGATGAACATTCATTGAATACTACAAGGTGTTTGCTTTCTCTCAACAGCAAAGAGATTTTAAAAGCACTCCCATAATACATGTTAGTAATATGCGACTTTTTTTAGACTCCTAAACTAGGCGAGAAAGTAGATGTAAAAAAATTGCAGCGCCACTCATTTCACAAGTCGGGCACTTGGGTATTTGCCAAAAGGCATTGGTGCAACCATTGTTGTTTACGTTGTTGAACAATGATGATAGCAAAATCACTTCTTTTTCTTCAAGAGAATACTTCTTGCTAATGCTTCTGTTGGCAACTACGTCAGCACATGACATATAAAGTGCCATAATTTCGATGTTCTGTAGACTGCCTAACTTCTTGCTGATGTGGTTCTGTCCAAACGCATGCCAAGACCTCACACAATTTGCTTACGTGCAGAGTTGTTTGGCATTTCAGCTTCAATGGAGCGACACCAGGCGCTGTTGATCTACATGACTTTGTGTGAGCTGATGGCGATCTGATTGCATGCGGAGGAGTTCTGCAATGTTGCCAACATCAGAAGTACATGCCACAGTGGAAAGTAAGAAGTGTATGAACTGGGTCTCCCAGATTTGGAGGCAAATCAATAAGGCTGTGCTCTTTCTGAAATAGATGGCACAATACGTAGTGAGCTGTGCACCAGGGTCTCGCCGGCTTGCCATATGTGTATATAAGGAAAGCGCAGCTGAACATGAGGGCAATAGAATGGGTTTGTTGACATTTTTTCCCTTTGTCGAAGTTCTTGCGATCATCTGCTCATGCTGTAAAAGTAGAAAACGAATGTAGGCTGTCTCCACAGGCACGGCTGTCATGAACAGATACCTATGCGCGCACACCAGTCAAATGAAAATACCTGAAAAATCTACGTACACATTTGTATATATGCACCTGCAAAATGTATGCCCCACTAGAGGGATGGTTTTGTTCTGTAGCACAATGAAGCTATAGGGAAAGTCAAAGCTGGTTTTTATTTTGCTTTTGTTTTTGAATTGAATATTGGAATTTAGTTTCCGTATTCTAGACGTGTACTCTGTCAACACTAAAACTGTTATTTACGTACGTCGACAACTGCAGGCTGCGGTACCCACACTTACTTTTGTAAGGGCCTCTGATGCAGTGGTTTGTGTCATTTTGAGTTGTAAAATAGTGCCTGTACATCCTCGCAGGACCAGTGGTTTAGCTGGACCCACATTACTCACATACTCAAGCAATTTCTGTTACAAATATATTTTCTAACTTTGCCAATTGTGTCATTGCTTATGTGAGCATGCATGAGGCACCACAGCAGAGTATGTCACATCACATAAGCTGCATAGACTGCAGTGAAACAAAACTATGGTTAACTAAGACAGTAAAATACATGCAATACCTAGAGAGGAGCGGTAGCGACACTATTAAAAACCTCAGCAGAACCAATTGCTCACTGCACTTAGCAGCTTGGCATTTAATGCAATGTTTTCTCACATTGGTCAGGCATGCCAGGTAGGGAACTTTACTGACACAGTGTCCCTTGACAATGTCCCCCCTTTTGCGGCATGTTCCTCAGGATGTGTTCATTGTAGTGTGTTGTTCATTCTTTGCACATGCATTTGAGCTCGAGATGTTTTTTGCAAGCAAAATCAGTTGAATGAAGGACCCGATTGTTCATGAGGACTGCTCGCCTCCACTTGTCCAGAAGATCACCATCATTTGTTGCACAAAACAAGGAAAACTTTTTTCTCACATCTTATACCCCAAGGTGTACTGCAGCAGGGTGCAAAACGTTTTCTCCCAATTATGAACTGCAGACTGTGACGCATTCTTACGAAACCATGCGTTAAATAACTGGGCAGCAACTGATGTTACTTATGATTGAAACCCAACAATTACAGCGAGAGCGTGTCACACTCTCTTCACAGTGCTCCCGCGCAGTCTTCTTTACATTATCGTTATGAATGTGGTGCCACCTGCCTTGTTCTTGCATAGCAGATGCCCTTTCATGGAGAGAGCGCTTGCTTGCCAGGCAGTGCTATGAAAGCTTGCACACCAGCTGTCAAACTCACCATAAAATGATCTAAACGAGTATCACGTTGGCCAATGAGAGCTCTGTGAAGTGCCGCATAAGGTATACAACATGTGCAGAGAGCACGCACAATGACTGTCAGTAGAAACAACAGCTCGCATTGAAGCTGCCGACGTACGACGGCGATGTTGCCAACGACCAATATTAGTGTTTGGGGGAGGCATCTAAGGTTTTCACATTAATAATGCACGAGGTGGCATACTTGATAGTTTTTTTGGTGCACATAATTTATAGCTGATACATTCGAGCGACAGTATTTATTTCGTTAAGTGGTTAAATGCACCAGTCATATTTTGCAGGAACGCCTTGTGGAGGTGTCTGACATACAAACTATACCGCTGAAATAACTAGCTAGCAAACTAATGAACTAGCTTGCCACCATAAGCGATTCCTTCACAAGAGCTCCAGTCGTGGATATAAATTTTCACATTTAATAGCACGAAGACTGCCACGCGAAATCGCACGTCTACGTGAAGTTCCTAAACAATGAACGCACTCAACGACTCAGTAGGTCATGTCTACAGTGTTAAAGCAGGCTTTAAATTAAGCAAGCCTTGACATAACCCATACTCATAGTGATAGACTTGCAACTTACATTGCAAAGTCGAGTGGAAAATGTCTGCCTGAAATTCTGATTTGATTGATTGATATGTGAGGCTTAATGTCCCAAAACCGCCGTATGATTATGAGAGGCGCCGTAGTGGAGGGCTCCGGAAATTTCTACCACCTGGGGTTCTTTAACGTGCAGCCAAATCCGAGCACACGGGCCTACAACATTTCCGCCTCCGTCGGAAATGCAGCCGCTGCAGCCAGGATTCGATCCCACGACCTGCGGGTCAGCAGCCGAGTGCCTTAGCCACTAGGCCACCGCGGTGGAGCTGCCTGAAATTCTTAATGCTGATTTTATGCAACCGTGTCTTTTGTCGTGACTCGTTACACTTAAAGGGCCACTCACCAGGCCCCTTACTGAATTTTAGTTAGACAGTGGAAGTAGTTGGGTGTCCGATGAAGAACATTTTCCCACAAAATTTTTCGAATCTGTTCATCACGAGCAGAGAAAACAGGTTTTTCGAAGCGGTGCGAAACGAAGATGAGAGGAGGCGATCTCGAAACCCTCGCCGCTCCTCCGCGTAGCCTTCGTAAGCCAAATCTCATCCCCACCCTCTCCAGCATCCGACCATGAGGTTATCTGCCCAAACAAGTCCAACCGCCGAGCACGAGAGCAGCGTTGCTTTGTTGACCAGCCTTATTTGTGGTCTCCTGCCTGTTTCTGCGGGATGGTTTGTAAACGCTGGCATAGTCGCGGTAGAGTAGATAAGCACAACGAGTGCATGAATGCGTAGGAGCGTTCCACGATGGTCGTCTGCTCAATGTGCTGACCGCGGGGATACAAACGCATGCGAAACGCTGGCACATTAGCCCCGCATCTCGAAGCATTTCACGGAAAAAAATGAAAAAAAATGCGCACAATTTTTAATTGTGTCTCATTATTTATTTCAACATTTATTAATCTCTTAAAGCAACAAATACATAAACTACGCATGTTGTGTTAAATAATTTTTGCCATGTCACGTGGTATACTGTTGACAACGTCAGAGCAGACTCGTCTACGTAAAGAACCAACGTCACTGCATTTCTGTGTAAGTAGGGCCATTCCTACGCCTACGTCATGCCCTCATTCTCTACGAGTACGCCGGCAGAGGGGAGGAGGAACAGCTTTCATCTTGAAATTTGACCCATTTCCGTGGCGCGTAGCGTTGCAAAGTTTGGCAGTCGTGATCACGAACGCCTCGTCTACGCATTGCACTTGTCAGCTCAAAATTGTCAAACCAGGTTTCATGATGCCCTTTAACAGATAGCATCATGAAATGCTTTCGGTCGACACGACTTATTCTGGCATCAGAAGGTGCAACAGGCACTGATGGCATCCGACAGCAAGGTCATTCTAGGGTGAAAGGTATTTCACAGCTCAACGCGCACTAAAGGACAAGTGCATATCCAAAAAACAGATGCATTGTACACCATCGAATCCGTGCTTCTAAAGCAAAGTTGGTAATCGAAAGTGACTGTAAACAAACGAGGGCTGCGAGCGGTCCCACGTGACAGCATCTAGCCACAACCAACTCGGCGCCAGCCTCGGAGAGGTTCGAGGAGAGAGAAAGAGAGGAAGTGTGCTTTTAACCACATATATTGTGACTTAAAGAAGTTGCAGGGGTGTTTGCACACCTCTCCTACTGGGCGCAAAGAAAAATTAGGATGACGACAAGAGTGAGGAAAGCTGCAAAGCAAGTTTGGGTGAAGTTGTTGATGCTTTTAACAACGCTCGCACATTCTTTAGCACCCGCGACTATGACGAAGCTATGCAAAGCGTACTAAGCGGTCAGCCATCAAACTCCTTCAAAGCACTGTCATTATATGAAACAGAACAAGGTCACCAACAACCATAAATAAATTTTAATTGTGCTGTGTAACTGCAAGATTTGCATATTTTTCAGATCTCGCTGCAAAGAAATTGTGACAACAAACAAAGATTAAGGGGCTCGACTGTACAGCAGTTGCAAGTTGAAAAAAAAAATAAAGCTCAGAAATTTCTGTGCACAGCCATTTGTGGTGTCTCACATATCATGTTACTAAATTCATGTTTCTGTAGAGCTTGTGTGGGTTCCGGCTCACTCACAGGTAGCAGGCAACATCATCGCTGACTACCATGCCTGAGAAATGTTAACTTGGGCCGAGCAAGAACCGCAAGAGCTACTGCACCCGGGTACCGGCCTTCAGGACATTACCCGGTTACACCAAGAGGAATGGTGCAAACTGACAGAACCGCAGCCCAAACTGGCCAGGCAACAGCAGACGATCCCAAATTGAGCGCAGGCAGGATCTCTTAAGCATCGAGTCTTATTTACTAATCTCGTTTCCTTCCTCACATCAAACTCTATTTTACTTCATTTCGGCATGGGTTTTGCAAGAACTACTCATGCGAAACAGCATTAATATTGCTTAACCATAACATTTCCTCTACTTTTGACAAAGGCCATATTATTCACTGTATTTTTTTAAATTTTGCTAAAGCTTCTGACAAGGTGTCTCATCGCTTACTACTTCTCCAACTTAGTATTCTTAACATTGACCCGAGCATCTTGAGCTGGATAACCATACTCAATTTGCAACTTGATGCTGCATCCCTTGTTATGATGTAAAGTCGGGCGTCCCTCAAGGCTCTGCCCTCGGCTCATTGTTATTTCTAATTTACATTAATGACTTACCTACAGCAATTAATAGTCCCAATAAACTATTTGCTGATGACTGTGTTTATGAAATCACTAATCAGCATGATAACTCTATTCTTCAATCTGACTTGGATAACATATAAAGCAACTGCTCGCAACAGCTTATGTTCTTAGATCCCACTATAAATGCTAAATCATGCATTTATTGCATCGCCCTGACTCGACAAAATCTTTCGGCTATGCCATCAATAACATCACCTCGAGTAGGTAACATGATATAAATACCTCGGAACTCAGATGCCAATAACCCTTCTTAGCATGTACACATTGAATACATCACTAACAATGCTAACAGATTTCTCTGCAGTGGCGTACCAATTCTTTCGTGAGTGGGCGGGCAAGCCTACCTCACTCGTCACTCAAGATATATATATATATGAACCTACAAGGGAAATCATCAAAGCGGAAATGTTGGCAAAATTACACTATGTTGTAACATATCCTCATAACAATTTCATTCTCCTATAGAAACACAATTGAGTAAATGCTGTTGTGATAAATAATTACACCTTACTTGTTCGTTTCCCCAGCGTGCAGCCAAGAGTGACCACTGTCGAAAGTGGGGTGGCTCAGCCCCCCAAGTTTTTTTTATGGGGGGGGGGGGGGGGGGCTCGCGTTTCCCTTGCTCCCCCACTGGTTGGTACGCCTACGTGTCTCTGGTACATTTGCAGAAGTTTTTCCAACGCTTCATGTCGTTTAAAGTTGCAACTCTACAAAACATTAATTAGACCCTAGCTGGAATATGCTGCTCATCTTTGTGATCTGGTCAAAAGGTATTAACAACTATAATTGAATCAGTTCAGAAACATTCAGCACGTTTCACACACTCAAATCATTCCTACTCAGCTAGCATTTCACTGACGAAATCAGACCTTGGACTAACAAATTTGAAACTTCGAAGAAAAATTTCTCGTGAATTTTTTTTTTTTTTCAAAAGATCAGCTACCATAAATGTTAACTTAAACAGGAAATCATCTCGGCATCTTCATACGTATTATTGCATCTTCATTCCTTTTTCATTCAAGGTTTCCATTCCTTTTTACTGCACTAATTTTTTTCAGACTCCTTTTTAGCAAAAACGAGCACTGAGTGGAACCGCCTTCCGCCCTCTATCACCTGTATGGAGTATGTGTCATCATTCAAGGCTGCACTAACAGATTACGTCTTCTGCCTATTGTAACTTAGTTTGTTTGAGCATGTATTTTCATTAATATGTTGTATTGCTATGTTGTGTTTGTTGCCTTTGTATAACCCTACCCCCTCTGTAAGGCCTTTATGCGCCCTGAGGTTAAATAAATGAAATGAACCGCATGTGCCCTGCGAAACATGCCACGCTCAGTCCGTTTTGCAACAAAGAAAAAAAGCTTCCTGCCACATATCTTGGCAGATTGCCCAGAACTCAAGACGCCCCTTCCTTCCCTTTTCCCTAACACCCTCAATACCCAACCTCTTTGGCGTGGGAGACCTTGATATCCAGCCCCCTCCTACCAGCTCGGCTTGCACTGACGAACAAGGGCCAGGATCTGCTGAGAACATATGGATCCTGTAACCAGTGAACCACCTCGTCTGGTGCCCGTGTGCACCACCAACATAGTTGGGCTCAATGAAAGTTCATTCATCTCTCTGATTCTCATCATCTAATTTTGGGGCTATGTGGACTCCCCAGTTTTAGTTTTTTGTAATGTGTCACACAGCATCCCACAACCGAAATTTCTTGTAACCCATTCTTACACGCTTTCTCCAAATGAATAGCAGTCCCGTCCCTGTTCTTGGGCTAGCTTGACTTTCTCTTCCGCACATCGGCATTAATACACCTTTTTCCTCTACCAGATAGTATATCTAGTGCCGAAACAATCAAAGAATTGCAATCGGGTCATTCTACGCCAAACGTCCCAGCTATTTTGGCGACCTTCTCAAATGTATTCGAAAAAAACAATCGTGCTGATTCACTGCGTTGAAAACAGTGAACTGCGAAATTTTTCTGAGAGAAAAAAGTTTTTGGTCATGTGGCTGCCTTCTGAAATTCCTGAAAATGTCGTTTGGGTGTTGTTTGTGGAAAAGTTCATTTTAAAAGTACTGCTCCGTCTTTCTATACCAACATTGGTCTACATGTTAAGCAAAGGTGCTTGTGTAAGGTGTTTGAAGCTCAGTAATATTAGTGCAATTTTACTGGCGGCGCATATGCCTACAAGAATTTAGCCGAAATGTCTTATGTTTGCAATTTTTTTTATTGCAATACTGCAGTTTGTATGAATACCTGACCAGTGAATACTTTCTCGACAAAAGGTATGTTTTTAGGAAAAAATGTTTTCAGACCTCTCAAGCAGCCAAACTTTCCGAGGAATCACAAATTTTGCAAGTCGTCCTTTTTGTTCATGTTGAAACTCAATTTGCACCTTCTGGTGCTATAATTAAGTCACCTTTATACCTAAATCAAAAGCAAATAAGCAGTTATTTTTATATGCAACTTTCATCATTACATTTTTCGTTTCAAGGAAGAAAGTAATTTCTGAACTCTCCCATTGGAGCCCATCTTCCAATCTGGTCATACAACAGCTGCCGCTTTGAAATTACACATTGCCGTCAATAGGAAAGTTTCAAAATTATCTTATTCCTTAAAACAAAAAAATTATTGGTGAGCTTTGCCATTTGAAAAGAAGTGCTGATTTGCTTTTGATTTAAACATTAAGGTGACTTTCAAATTGACCACCGCAGGGTGCAAATTGCATCTGAATATAGACAAAAATGACAATTTTGTGTAATTTGTTTTTTTCTTTAACTTTTATCTGAATGAGAGATCGAACAATGATTTTTCCTCAAAATACACCTTTCGTGGAGTAAGTATTCACTACACAGGTATTCATACAAACAACAAACATAAAACATTTCAGCTAAATTCTTGGAGGCGTATGCGTTAGTGAAATTGCACTATTACTGAGCTTCAAACACCGTGCACAAGCACCTTTACTTAACATGTAGACCAAATTTGGTATAGAAAGAAGGTGCGGTACTTTTAAAAAAAATTTCCACAAACAACACCCAAATGACATTTTCAGGTAACTCAGAAGGCAGCCACATGACCAAAAAATTTTTCTCTCAGAAAAAGTGTACCAGCTCACTGTTTTAACCACAGTGCTCCAGCAAGATTTTTTTTTTTTCAAATACATTTAAGATGGTCGCCAAATTGGCTGGGACGTTCGATGTATAATGATTCAATTACATAGATGACTTGGAGAATTTTTACTTTATATATCAGACATTACTGCCCTGTTTTTGGAAACAAGTAAGGCATATCAGACATCTAATTTTCAGTATTTCAATTAAGAGAAAAGAATGGTCTAAAATGGATTTGATGAAATATGATCTGTGTTTATAACAATAACAGTAACAGTAGTATTAATCTTTCCTGTGATGCACAATAGGGAATTCACATTTACACCAGATGCTTGTCAACTCATGGCAGAGATAATGCACATAAGGGAGGTAACCTCACTGGCCTCCTCAGTAGTTCTTGTCAGCTTACTTATTCCGCACTTCTAAATAATGGAGCTGCTGTTGCATAAGGGCTGTGCACAAGTGAGCTTACCCGTTGGTGCCTCTCAAATATACTGTGGTAATGAACACACAGTAAAACCCGCTTATATCATTGGTTGCCGAAGTCGCAAATAGTCCCACTGCATGCGGCATTTCACTCTATCAAAGACGCTGCTGGGATGCCGATGAGTGCAGACGCGTGCACATCGAGCTCCGTATGTTCTTGTCTTTTCTGTATGGTTCAACCCCTTGAATCGTCCAGAAATTGCCACAGGCATGTAGGGGAGATGCTCCGGTATCGGTGGACTTCAGTTTCACTGAAATCGGACCATTTTTCTTGTTTTTACGGCCACTTCTACGTTCGCCCATGTGGAGCCTTCGCTGCCTCTAGCGTCCAGTAGAGGAGCGGCGGCGACGACGCCGGGAGACGCTCGCCCGAAGACGACAACCACGGCGTTGCCGCGGTTGCTGACGGCTATGGACTCGACTGGGGAGTCGCAAACAGCGTCCGTACGACAATCCGAACCAGGTTTGGGTGAAGAAGTCATGGACTTTGCCGCGCAAAACCGGGATGAAGGAGCACTGCCTGGGAACTGCAACGCGGCGTCCACGCACGCCGACGCAGATTTTTCCGCCCCAACGGAGACCGACCGCACAGAGGAGGGATGGCAAATATCCCAATCGCTCAGAGCGAAGAATAAACAGGCGAAGGAGCGGAAATTTCAACAAGGAGGGGACTTCTCCGCAGGCAGCAGACCTACGACGGACAACCAGCCAAAGCGCCGGGGTCGACCTACAAGACGGAGGCCCCCAGCACTACCCAAGGACGATCTGAAAGTAGTCTTCCGACCTCACCAGGGACTGCCTCTGAAGAATGTGACCACCCAAGCGATCTCCGACGCTATAGTGGAGGCTTGCCAAGGAAAAGTCAGGTGGGATCAGTTTATTCTCCGCATCCGACCGGGGTCCAACATTGCGCTAGCGTCGACTCCAGACACGACCGTCGCGATGGCGATGAGAGGCGTCACGTCTTTGAATATCAACGGAAGACCACACCCGGTCAACGTCTACGTTACGGCAGGTGAAGGAACCAAAAAAGGTGTTATTCACGGTATAGAGCCGCACACCCCGTCTGAGACCATCAAAGCGAGCATCCGTTTTCGCACCCAGAGCGTGACGCTGGTCGACGCTCGGATGTTGGGAGACTCTCAGAGTGCCGTCTTGACTTTCTTCGGAGACATTCTACCAAGATATGTTTACTACAGAGGAGGTGAGAAGGAGTGTATTCCTTTTCGTAACACCGTCCAATTCTGCCGAGCGTGCATGTGGGGAGGTTGGCCACCGCACCGACGTGTGTCCGCAGCCAGACTCACCCGTGTGCCATACCTGTGGAATGCGCAACCCCGAAGTAAACCATAATTGCACTCCGACATGCGCAATTTGCACGGGAAACCGTATCACTGGAGACCGCAGTTGTCTGAAACGCCTCAAGCCTATTCGCAAGCAAGCAGCGAAACCACCCAAAAAACCACACAAGCCAGCCCCTCGCTGGTTTCAGTCGGAGGAAGAGGAATCAGAATGGGAGTACGGACGAGGCGGGACCCGAAAGAGCCGTTCCAGAACCCGCACGCCGTCGAAAAACCGTGCTGTGGAGACAGGACAACCAGGACAGCGGCATCCAAAGTCGACTTCGACGCCGAGAGCAATCTCCCAGGACAATCCGAACGCGCACGTCCTTCCGAGAAGCAAGCCACCGGGGGCGTGTCCTGCACATAGCAACCCACAGGCGGACGCGGTAAGCTATGCGCAAGCCGTATCTCCCACTACCAAACATAAACCCGTTACACCAACGATCACAGAACACCCAGAATACAAGCGGGTAGTAGCTGAAAACAGACAACTTAGAACAGAACTACAGGAGGTTAAGTCTCGAATGGCGCGCCTGGAGTCACTACTAAACCAGTCGAGCAACACACAAAGCCCGGCGAGCACACCTGCTGTCTCGCAGCCCGTTGCGCAGCCCGTGGAAACGCAACCACCACAAACACCGCCGATAGCGTTCCTAGTTCAACAAATTCAACTTGTTTTTGCCAAACTAGGCCAGATGGAACGCACCATAAGCGACTTGAGTAAGGCACAGAATCCTCGCAAGAGATCTTGTCAGAGCCCGGGTGCCCCACCAGACAACCTAAAGAAAGTGGAATAACAGATTCCGAGAATACCAATCATGCACCCTATCGGAAAAATTGCCATGGTGGATACTGGAAAACATGGTGGGCGTAGTGGAAATAATAGTGGGCATGGTGTAAATAATAGTGGGCATGGTGGGAATTATGATGGCTATGGTGGGACGTAGTGGAAAATATGGTGGTTATGCCGGGACATACTGGGTGGTATGGTGTACAGATGATGGGTAAAGTGGAAATGATGGTGGAAAGCAGAGGCTAGATAGTGGGCAATAATGGGAATCTCTGCCCACCATTGCGATAATGCTGGGTAGCCCTAAGCATATGGTGGGTGGTGCTTATTATGGTGGGCTACATGGTGTACCAAGTTGAGAAACTCTTCCCACTATTGCGATAATGCTGGGAAGCACTAAGCAGATGATGGGTGCTGCTTGTTATGGTGGGGCCACATGGTGTACCAAGCTGAGAAGCTCTGCCCACCATCGCGATAATGCTGGGAAGCAGTAAGCAGATAATGGGTGGGCTTATAATGGCGGGCAATCTATATAGTGTACCAATCTGGGATCAGTACACTACATGTTCTACCACCATGATTTCCATCAAAGTTAGGCCTACCGACCGAGCCCGTACAATTGTGTTATCCGCGCTTCCGGGTTTCAGAATACACGATTTCGACGATTAGGTATGACAATACAGCGCAGCCGTGGCATCAATGAACCTAAATGAAGCATTTTTCATTGTGTATGGTGTCCGCTCAAGAAGCAACAAACATCGATGAGACGCAATTAAAGCACTCCCAGAGAACGTACTTAAGTGTCTTCTCACCGACAGCCGCCGGTCGCACTCGCCGGCACTTCTCTAGCTTTTGTACGAGAACTCAGACGTGGAAATTCGTATGCTTGGTGAACCAACATGAAGCGTAATGTTTCCGGCACACTGCATTCGTTTTGGCCAAGCCGTTATGAAGTTGCTCTAGCGAAAAAGCTACAGCATTGCGCTGGCGCGACCGCCCTCTACATTGCGCGAAAAGCATCGCAATACTCAATTAAATAAATTAGGCGGGCGTATCTATGGAATGAGCCTAGAGGCGTCATAAAGCGTGAGCAGATGTCACCCTTTAGAACGAGCGCGAAACGGATATAAAACTTGGCAGACCCCGCCGGTAAACTGTTGCTGCTCCCCAGTCCACTTGGTTTTTTTCTTGAAGTTGTGAATTGTGAAAAAAAATAGCACTAGTGCCGTTAACATAGTGGTAATCGTTACAGGCCGCAGTTGCTTGTGTTTAATACATGTGAAATTTTTAGTAGCAGGTGTAGATCTTGTCTATGTTGTGTACACGACAAACATAACTTAAGTTGAACCGTAAGTTTGTATGCCAACTAAGTATTTAACACCCATACAATGTCATGTTGGTGTGGCGCAGTCCATTCTTTCGTCGGCACTCACGCGCGTCGGACGCAAGGATCATACATGTGCTCCGTAGGAGCGGCGTTTGCGGCACATACTAGCCGCGGTAACAGGATGACCGAAGACCAAGACGCAGGATATGAGATTATTTTGCCACCACTGCCCAAGGGACGCGTCGCGCAAAACACCGTGTTTTTACACGGTGATGTGCGCGGCAGACCGTATCGAGTCGAAGATTTCCGAGACGCGCTCGGACCTACAGGACTGCTGCCGGAGGTGTTGGCACTGGGGGCCTACCAGATAAATCATGTCTGGGCAGTCACCATGAACAACGCGGACGCTACGAAACGCTTGCTGGATGTGAAGGAGTTGAAAGTCAAGGGCCGACGCTGCATCATCGTAGACCCCCAGGATCAGCAGGTGCGGCTGCGTCTTCATTGGCTGCTGTACGGCGTCAACGATGAAGACGTGCGAACGGCGTTGGCGGCTTATGGGAAGGTCGTACAAGTCACAAGGGAGCATTGGCGTGTTCAGGGTGTCAGCGACAAGGGTTCAACCACACGGACTGTGCTTCTTAAGCTCAAGAGTGGCGTGAAGGTTGAAGATCTCCCCCATCAAATCAGGGTGGCTGGTGAACTGGCACTTGTGGTTGCACCTGGTCGGCCAATGCAGTGTCTGCGCTGCCAAGGTACCGGTCATGTTAGAAGAGAGTGCAAGGTTCCCCGATGCTCGCGTTGTCGGCGGTTCGGCCACAGCGAAGATGCGTGCATGCGCACGTACGCATCGGCTATCGGATCAGCCGAAGGTGACGACACAGCTGAGTTGGTGATGGACGTGTCCGAGGCTGAAGACGCGGCGAAAGGCGCAGGCGACGCGGTGAACCCTGAACCTTTAACAGGTACAGTTACACCGACTGGTGGTGATGAACCAACAGCCAAAGCAGACATAGCATCTGGGGAGCTGGTTACTCAAGAGCCAGCCGGCAAAATCGAAGAAGGCTTCACAAGCACCTCATCGAAGGAGCCTGAGCCGGTGGAATTAACCGAACTCCCGGTGTCGTGCGAGAGTATCAGTGGTGGGGCGCCAAGCAAAAGACCCCGCGAGCAGTCTGCAGGACGGCGTGAGGCGTCCAGCGAAAAGCAAGAAGAGGGGCCACCTGCGAAGGCGACTTCGTTCAGACGCAGCAGCACAAGGCTGCGTCCCAACCCGATATCGGACAATCACTGGCCACCTTTGTCCTCCAGTGGCACGGGTCCACCTGGAGGCTCCGAAGATGTCTAGCTCTATGCTAGACGCCGAAGGTAAGCACCGTGCCCCGGGCTAACTTCTTCACTGTGTAGACATGGCTGCTGTACCGAATCTTAGAGTGGCAACGTTAAATGTTCGAGGTCTCGCCGCCAAGCGGAAACAGAGCCAGGTCTACAGGCTACTTGTGGATCATGATCTGGATGTACTTGCTGTACAAGAAACAAAAGTAGACGGTGAGGAGGGGACCCGGGGCATGGTGCTGAGGTTTACGGCGCGTTACCACGCAGTTGTAAGTCAAGCAATAGGCACGTCTGCAGGCTGCGTTTTGTTCATTAAGAAGTTACCGGGTCTGGTAGTGCAAGATACCTTCGCTTGCCCATCTGGTAGATTGGTTTCCTGTGATTTTGTATTCAATGAATGTCAGTGGCGTATAGTGTGTATTTATGCACCAACCATTTGTGAGGAGCGATCACTTTTTTTTTCAAGCCTAAAGCAGCACTTCACTTTGGAAAGGAAATCTGTATTACTTGGTGATTTTAACTGCGTCCTCAATGGGCGAGATCGAGCAAATGGACGCGTCAATTACGATAAAAGTAGTAGGACGCTAGCGGACGTAGTTACTCAATTCGAGTTAGAAGACGTGGGCAGCTGTATGGAGGGAACGCGGGAGGTGCGTTTCACACATTTTCAGGGGAATAGCCATGCGCGTCTTGATCGCATTTACGTGTCGCTTGAATTAATAGCCCACTGCAAGACATATGCTGTTTACCCAATACACTTTAGTGATCATTGTTTAGTTAAATGTGATATGGGAGAGAAAACACAAGGTGGAACTTTCTCATGGGAGCTGTGGAAGATGAATTCCACTCTGATCACTGACGAATATTTCCTAGATCAGGTTATGAACTGCATCAATGAAATAAAAATGGATGATGGAGCTAAACTTGCAGAACAATGGGAAGAGTTCAAGCAGCAAATAAAAATAAAAGCTATTGATCGTTCTTGCGCATTGAGTTATGAAAGGAAAAAGAAAGAAAAAGAACTCCGAAAGACTTTGGAAAGACTAGTAGACTTGGAGTGCAGACAACCGGGAGAGTATAAAATTGACATACGCAATATTAAGCAGAAACTTGCACTGCATGACGAGGAACGCTACCGCGGTGCACTCGTCCGTGCTAGGGCCGAGGCTTTAGCGGCTGGAGAGACGCCAACCAAAAGAGCGTTAGGGGTGGAGAAAACGAACGCTCGACGGAATCATATCGAGAAAATAGAGAAGGATGGTCGCGAAGTAACTGATACGGACAGCATTTTATCCGTATTTTCAAGTCATTTTGAAAACCTTTTTGCGTGTAGACAGGCAAACCTAGAAAGATTTAAAGACGAATATTTAGGACTTATGCCGCAAGTGAGTGAGGAAGTGAAAAACGCTTTGGAATTATCTATATCTGCATCTGAAGTGGAACGGGCGATTGATAAGTTAAATCCTGGGAAATCTCCAGGACCAGATGGTCTTTGTGCCAAGTGGTACAAATGTTTTAAAAGCGAATTGTCTTCAATACTTGCGGGCGTTTTTAATGAGGCATATGAGGAAAAGAAATTACCACCATCCTTTGGTGAATCGCGTACCGTTCTGATTCCGAAAACAGACGAGGTTGAAAAGCTTAGGCACGTCACAGCGTACAGGCCAATCGCACTTACAAACGTTGACTACAAAATATTAATGAAAATTTTGGCGGCCAGACTTCAGTCAGTAATAAAAGATATCGTCGGTCCACACCAAACGTGTGGAATAAAAGGTCGGTCCATAGTTACTAACGTTCATAAAATGCGATCCGTGCTCGAATGTGTTGACACCTGTCATGCTCGTGTGGCCATACTCCAGCTGGATCTGGAGAAAGCGTTTGATTGCGTTTCCCACGCTCTTTTGTTTGAAGTATTGAAGCACATTAATGTTGGTAAGATAATTATTGACGGAGTAGCCATGGCATATCGGAACGGTAGTACGAGACTAATTATCAACAAGACATTGGGCCCCCCCATAAGAATAGAGCGCTCAGTGCGTCAAGGTTGCCCTGTTAGTCCACTTTTGTTTTTGCATCTATATTGAAACTTTATGTCAGTCGATATTGCAGAATGACATCATTAATGGGTTTAGAGTACAATCTTCAGAGGTCAAACTACTCGCATACGCTGATGATGTTGCGATTTGTAGCACTACCTATGTCGGTATTGAAGAATCAATCAGAGTTTCTAAATATTTCGCCGAGGTTACAGGAAGCCACATAAACTGGGGTAAATGCCTCGGCTTCTGGCATGGATATTGGCCTTCAACACCAGAATTTTTCGCAGCCATTAAATGGACAAGAACGCCAGTTAAATATCTTGGAGTACCGCTCGAGTCATACAAGTAAGTACTGATGAATATTGGACACAGCAAACGAAAGAAAATTAAAGAAAAAAGCGAATAGGTGGAATGCAACCTTATCTGTCCATGTTTGCTAGGGCTACTGCATGCAACTGGTTTTTTTGTGTCTAAGCTGTGGTATGTGATGCAAGTGCTGTACTGTTCCCGGGTCAATGTGCAAAAATTACATCGGGTGTTTGCAATATTTGTGTGGGGGTCTAACTGGGAAAGGTGCAGTCGCACGAATTTGTTTAGACGGGTGAAGTGTGGAGGCCTTGGGCTAGGACATCTGTTTATCAAACAGTTAGTAAATAGGTTTTTCTTTTTTCGTGAGACGAGAGATCCTTTCCTACTAACAGTGTGTCAAACAAGACTAAGTAGACTGTTGCCCGAGTTTGTTGTGAGCACCCATGTTATCCAGGGGCTGTGCAAGGATACATGAAGGAAGTAGTGGCCAGCGTGCGGTTTTTGTGTGTTCGCTTTTCAACTGACTACCTGTGGTCTGTTGGAAAGAAAAAACTGTACAAAGATTTATGTGACAACGATGCTTCCCGTCCCACTGTACAGAGCGCTATATACAGCACGCAAGGGTCAGAACGTACTTAACGAGTAAAAAAATGCCAGCAGCTCCAAGCGCGAAAACGTTCTTTTTCAAATTACACACGGAACACTTCCTGTAAGAACCTTCCTAGAGGAGCGGGGGTTTTATATGCCTGGGATCTCACTGTCTGATCTGTAAGATACCGGAAACTATTGACCATGTATTTCTGCACTGTTGGGAAGGGGTTTATTTTTGGGACGTATTACAAAGGACAATCAAGAAAGAGTTTCCGTTAGACCCTCATGGTATCAGGTATTTGGCAATAGAGAACGAGGATGGATTAACCTTTCGATTTTCTCATGATGACTGCCTTGCACAGTATATGGCGCTCTAGAATGGCTGGATTTCATTGTGACCCAGACAGAAGACCAGCAAGAGAGTATTTTAAGGAAAGCATCTCAAGATTTCTTGAGGTAGTAAGAACAGACGAATGTGTACCTTTATGGGTAGAAAGGGTAGAAGCCCTACTGACCATGAAGGAATTCTAGGATGCGATTTGTTATAGTTAAGTTTTAAGTTTTTTTTGTATTGTATGTAGTGAATTGATACTATCTTAGTAACCCGTTGTGAAGTTTACCGGAATAAAGAAAAAAAATGGTGTGGCGTAGTGGTTAGCATCTTCGAATGGGAATCCGCAGGTTGCACGTTCGATCCTCCGTGGCATCTTGTTTTTTTTACGGGACGGGTGTTTTTATACCGTTTTTATAGAATTCTTTTTATTTTTTGTGGCAGCTCGTCACGGCGATTCTGGCGTTATTTCGCG
>WOVY01012817.1:0-92183 GCA_013436015.1 Rhipicephalus annulatus | reverse complement strand
GACGTAGTGGAAAATATGGTGGTTATGCCGGGACATACTGGTTGGTATGGTGTACAGATGATGAGTAAGTGGAAATGATGGTGGAAAGCAGAGGCTAGATAGTGGGCAATAATGGGACACTCTGCCCACCATTGCGATAATGCTGGGAAGCCCTAAGCATATGGTGGGTGGTGCTTATTATGGTGGGCTACATGGTGTACCAAGCTGAGAAACTCTTCCCACCATTGCGATAATGCTGGGAAGCACTAAGCAGATGATGGGTGCTGCTTGGTTATGGTGGGCCACATGGTGTACCAAGCTGAGAAGCTCTGCCCACCATTGCGATAATGCTGGGAAGCAGTAAGCAGATGATGGGTGGGCTTATAATGGCGGGCAATTTATATAGAGTACCAAGCTGGGATCTGTACACTACATGTTCTACCACCATGATTTCCACCAAAGGTTAGGCATACTGACCGAGCCCGTACAATTGTCTTATCCGTGCTTCCGGGTTTCAGAATACACGATTATGACAATTAAGTATGACAATACAGCGCAGCCATATGGCATCAATTACCCTAAATGAAGCATTTTTCATTGTGTATGGTGTCCACTCAAGAAGCAACAAACATCGATGCGACGCGATTAAAGCCCTCCACGAGAACGTAATTAAGTGTCTTCTCACCGAGAGCCGCCGGTCGCACTCACCGGCAGTTCTCTAGCTTTTGTACCGAGAACTCAGACGTGGCAATTCGTGTGGCTTGGTGAACCAATATGATAGCGTAATGTTTCCGACACACTGCATTCGTTTTGGCCAAGCCGTTATGTAGTTGTTGCTTAGCGGAAGAGCTACGGCATTGCGCTGGCGCGACCGCCCTCTACATTGCGCGAAAAAAGCATCCCAATACTCAATCAAATAATTAGGCCGGGCGTATCGATGGAATGAGTTCAGAAGCGTCATAAGCGTGAGCAGATTGTCGCCCTTAGAACGAGCGCGAAACGGATATTAAAACATGGCAGACCCCGCCGTAAAGTGTTGCTGCTCCCCAGTCCACTTGGTTTTTTTTCATGAAGTTGTGAATTGTAAAAAAAAATAGCACTAGTGCCATTAACTTAGTGGCAATCGTTACAGGCCGCAGTTGCTTGTGTTTCATAAATGTGCAATTGTCAGTAGCAGTGTAGATCTTGTCTATGTTGTGTACCGACAAACATAAGTTGAACCTTAAGTTTGTATGCCAACTAAGTATTTAACACACAATCGACGTCATGTTGGTGTGGCGTAGTGGTTCATTCTTTCGGTCGGCACTCACGCGCGTCGGACGCAAGAATCATGTGCTCCGTAGGGCGGCGTTGCGGCACATACTAGCCGCGGTAACAGGATGACCGAAGACCAAGACGCAGGACTATGAGATATTATTTTGCCACCACTGCCCAAGGGACGCGTCGCGCAAAACACCGTGTTTGTACACGGTGATGTGCGCGGCCAGACCGGTATCGAGTCGAAGATTTCCGAGACGCGCTCGGACCTACAGGACTGCTGCCGGAGGTGTTGGCACTGGGGGCCTACCAGATAAATCATGTCTGGGCAGTCACCATGAACAACGCGGACGCTACGAAACGCTTGCTGGATGTGAAGGAAGTTGAAAGTCAAGGGCCGACGTGCGGCATCATCGTAGACCCCCAGGTATCAGCAGGTGCGGCTGCGTCTTCATTGGCTGCTGTACGGCCGTCAACGATGAAGACGTGCGAACGGCGTTGGCGGCTTATGGGAAGGTCGTACAAGTCACAAGGGAGCATTGGCGGTGTTCAGGGTGTCAGCGACAAGGGTTCAACCACACGGACTGTGCTTCTTAAGCTCAAGAGTGGCGTGAAGGTTTGAAGATCTCCCCATCAAATCAGGGTGGCTGGTGAACTGGCACTTGTGGTTGCACCTGTCGGCCAATGTAGTGTCTGCGCTGCCAAGGTACCGGTCATTTAGAAAGAGAGTGCCAAGGTTTCCCCGATGCTCGCGTTGCCTGTCGCGGTTCGGCCACAGTTGAAGATGCGTGCATGCGCACGTACGCATCGGCTATCGGATCAGCCGAAGGTGACGACACAGCAGAGTTTGGTGATGGACGTGTCCGAGGCTGAAGACGCGGCGAAAGGCGCAGGCGACGCGGTTGACCTGAACCTTCAACAGGGACAGTTACACCGACATGGAGGTGATGAACCAACAGCCAAAGCAGACATAGCATCTGGGAGCTGGTTACTCAAGAGCCAGCCGGCAAAATCGAAGAAGGCTTCACAAGCACCTCATCGAAGGAGCCTGAGCCGGTGGAATTGACCGAACTCCCGGTGTCGTGCGAGAGTATCAGTGGTGGGGCGCCAAGCAAAGACCCCGCGAGCAGTCTGCAGGACGGCGTGAGGCGTCCAGCGAAAAGCAAGAAGAGGGGCCACCTGGCGAAGGCGACTTCGTTCAGACGCAGCAGCACAAGGCTGCGTCCCAACCCGATATCGGACAATCACTGGCCACCTTTGTCCCTCCAGTGGCACGGGTCCACCTGGAGGCTCCGAGATGTCTAGCTCTATGCTAGACGCCGAAGGTAAGCACCGGTGCCCCGGGCTAACTTCTTCACTGTGTAGACATGGCTGCTGTACTGAACTTAGAGTGGCAACGTTAAATGTTCGAGGTCTCGCCGCCAAGCGGAAACAGAGCCAAGTCTACAGGCTACTTGTGGATCATGATCTGGATGTACTTGCTGTACAAGAAACAAAAGTAGACGGTGAGGAGGGGACCCGGGGCATGGTGCTTGAGGTTTACGGCGCGTTACCACGCAGTTGTAAGTCAAGCAATAGGCACGTCTGCAGGCTGCGTTTTGTTCATTACGAAGTTACGGGTCTGGTTAGTGCAAAGATACCTCGCTTGCCCATCTGGTAGATTGGTTTCCTGTGATTTTGTATTCAATGAATGTCAGTGGCGTATAGTGTGTATTTATGCACCAACCATTTGTGAGGAGCGATCACTTTTTTTTTTCAAGCCTAAAAGCAGCACTTCACTTTGGAAAGGAATACTCGTATTACTTGGTGATTTTAACTGCGTCCTCAATGGGCGAGATCGAGCAAATGGACGCGTCAATTACGATAAAAGTAGTAGGACGCTAGCGGACCGTAGTTATCATTCGAGTTAGAAGACGTGGGGCAGCTGTATGGAGGGAACGCGGGAGGTGCGTTTCACACATTTTCAGGGGAATAGCCATGCGCGTCTTGATCGCATTTACGTGTCGCTTGAATTAATAGCCCACTGCAAGACATATGCTGTTTTACCCCAATACACTTTAGTGATCATTGTTTAGTTAAATGTGACATGGGAGAGAAAACACAAGGTGGAACTTTCTCATGGGAGCTGTGGAAAATGAATTCCACTCTGATCACTGACGAACATTTCCTAGATCAGGTTATGAACTGCATCAATGAAATAAAAATGGATGATGGAGCTAAACTTGCAGAACAATGGGAAGAGTTCAAGCAGCAAATAAAAATAAAAGCTATTGATCGTTCTTGCGCATTGAGTTATGAAAGGAAAAAGAAAGAAAAGAACTCCGAAAGACTTTAGAAAGACTAGTAGACTTGGAGTGCAGACAACCGGGAGAGTATAAAATTGACATACGCAATATTAAGCAGAAACTTGCACTGCATGACGAGGAACGCTGCCGCGGTGCACTCGTCCGTGCTAGGGCCGAGGCTTTAACGGCTGGAGAGACGCCAACCAAAAGAGCGTTAGGGGTGGAGAAAACGAACGCTCGACGGAATCATATCGAGAAAATAGAGAAGGATGGTCGCGAAGTAACTGATACGGACAGCATTTTATCCGTATTTTCAAGTCATTTTGAAAACCTTTTTGCGTGTAGACAGGCAAACCTAGAAAGATTTAAAGACGAATATTTAGGACTCATGCCGCAAGTGAGTGAGGAAGTGAAAAACGCTTTGGAATTATCTATATCTGCATCTGAAGTTGAACGGGCGATTGATAAGTTAAATCCTGGGAAATCTCCAGGACCAGATGGTCTTTGTGCCAAGTGGTACAAATGTTTTAAAAGCGAATTGTCTTCAATACTTGCGGGCGTTTTTATGAGGGATATGAGGAAAAGAAATTACCACCATCCTTTGGTGAATCGCGTACCGTTCTGATTCCGAAAACAGACGAGGTTGAAAAGCTTAGGCACGTCACAGCGTACAGGCCAATCGCACTTACAAAACGTTGACTACAAAATATTAATGAAAATTTTGGCGGCCAGACTTCAGTCAGTAATAAAAGATATCGTCGGTCCACACTAAACGTGTGGAATAAAAGGTCGGTTCATAGTTACTAACGTTCATAAAATGCGATCCGTGCTCGAATGTGTTGACACCTGTCATGCTCGTGTGGCCATACTCCAGCTGGATCTGGAGAAAGCGTTTGATTGCGTTTCCCACGCTCTTTTGTTTGAAGTATTGAAGCACATTAATGTTGGTAAGATAATTATTGACGGAGTAGCCATGGCATATCGGAACGGTAGTACGAGACTAATTATCAACAAGACATTGGGCCCCCCCATAAGAATCGAGCGCTCAGTGCGTCAAGGTTGCCCTGTTAGTCCACGTCTGTTTTGCATCTATATTGAAACTTTATGTCAGTCGATATTGCAGAATGACATCATTAATGGGTTTAGAGTACAATCTTCAGAGGTCAAACTACTCGCATACGCTGATGATGTTGCGATTTGTAGCACTACCTATGTCGGTATTGAAGAATCAATCAGAGTTTCTAAATATTTCGCCGAGGTTACAGGAAGCCACATAAACTGGGGTAAATGCCTCGGCTTCTGGCATGGATATTGGCCTTCAACACCAGAATTTTTCGCAGCCATTAAATGGACAAGAACGCCAGTTAAATATCTTGGAGTACCGCTCGAGTCATACAAAAGTACTGACGAATATTGGACACAGCAAACGAAAGAAATTAAAGAAAAAGCGAATAGGTGGAATGCAACTTATCTGTCCATGTTTGCTAGGGCTACTGCATGCAACTGGTTTTTGTGTCTAAGCTGTGGTATGTGATGCAAGTGCTGTACTGTTCCCGGGTCAATGTGCAAAAATTACATCGGGTGTTTGCAATATTTGTGTGGGGGTCTAACTGGGAAAGGTGCAGTCGCACGAATTTGTTTAGACGGGTGAAGTGTGGAGGCCTTGGGCTAGGACATCTGTTTATCAAACAGTTAGTAAATAGGTTTTTCTTTTTTCGTGAGACGAGAGATCCTTTCCTACTAACAGTGTGTCAAACAAGACTAAGTAGACTGTTGCCCGAGTTTGTTGTGAGCACCCATGTTACCCCAGGGGCTGTGCAAGGATACATGAAGGAAGTAGTGGCCAGCGTGCGGTTTTTGTGTGTTCGCTTTTCAACTGACTACCTGTGGTCTGTTGGAAAGAAAAAAACTGTACAAAGATTTATGTGACACGATGCTTCCCGTCCCACTGTACAGAGCGCTATATACAGCACGCAAGGGTCAGAACGTACTTAAACGAGTAAAAAAAATGCCAGCAGCTCCAAGCGCGAAAACGTTCTTTTTCAAATTACACACTGGAACACTTCCTGTAAGAACCTTCCTAGAGGAGCGTGGGTTTTATATGCCTTGGGGATCTCACTGTCTAATCTCTAAGAAACCGGAAACTATTGACCATGTTTTCCTGCACTGTTGGGAAGGAGTTTATTTTTGGGACGTATTACAAAGGACAATCAAAAAAAGAGTTTCCGTTAGACCCTCATGGTATCAGGTATTTGGCAATAGAGAACAAGGATGGATTACCTTTCGATTTTCTCATGATGACTGCCTTGCACAGTATATGGCGCTCTAGAATGGCTGGATTTCATTGTGACCCAGACAGAAGACCAGCAAGAGAGTATTTTAAGGAAAGCATCTCAAGATTTCTTGAGGTAGTAAGAACAGACGAATGTGTACCTTTGTGGGTAGGAAGGGTAGAAGCCCTACTGACCATGAAGGAATTCTAGGATGCGATGTGTTATAGTTAAGTTTTAAGTTTTTTTTGTATTGTATGTAGTGAATTGTAATATATCTTAGTAACCCGTTTGTGAAGTTTACCGGAAATAAAGAAAAAAAAATGGTGTGGCGTAGTGGTTAGCATCTTCGAATGGGAATCCGCAGGTTGCACGTTCGATCCTCCGTGGCATCTTGTTTTTTTTTTACGGGACGGGTGTTTCTTATACCGTTTTTATAGAATTCTTTTTTATTTTTTGTGGCAGCTCGTCACGGCGATTCTGGCGTTATTTCGCGCTCAAGTGTTGCCGGCACTGCAGCACCCAATATACCCATCAAGGGCCATGGTGGGCGTTTCCCACCCTTCACCCACTACATTAATCCACTATAATGGTGGGTGGTGGTTTCCACCATGCCCACGATTCGTGTTTTTCCGATAGGGGTGCGGTGAAAGAAAATGATATGATGAGCAGACAGATTGTATTATTGAAGCGCTTCCAGAAAATCTACCTTAGCGGGAAGTAACATAACCGATAATTGCGCGACACATGAATCACCGCCTTTATTGATGATATAAGCCTGTTAAATTTCCTGCGCTGCCTTGTCCCTGAACTAGCTTCAACTTCCGTATCACGAAACAAGGGCGAGCGGCCGCACTCTCTACATTGCGATAATAGGTTAAAGCATGGCTGTTGGTTCAGAGAAGCTTTGTGATCAATAATTCTATTATTTGATACACCGCCCGTCTGTCCAAAATAAAACTTTTCACACCTTGTTTACAACAATCGTGCGTCCAATTTTCCAACGAAGACGAGAAATTGAATTCGCGAATGTTGTGGCCCCTGCCGGTCACGCCCAGAAGGTTAAAAACCAGGTTGCACGTGCATCGTCCCAGTGATTGAGGACACTCATGCGCTCGAAAATGCGAGCCAGTCTTCGACGTTGGTGACATATGCGGGAAGGACAGTGGGACATCGCGTTTGCCATGTCCAGCTGTGTTTGCTGAGCGACAGCTTGGGGCATTCTACATAGTGCGGTAAGAGACCGAAGCTGCAAGGACATCAGATGCAGACTGAAGATGTTTTAAGGGCACAGCGTTCTTCACGAAATTGTCGAGACGTTTATTGGCGTCAACTCGGCGGTGATTCACGACCGTGTCA
The DNA here is from genome assembly GCA_013436015.1 of Rhipicephalus annulatus. Taxonomy (NCBI): domain Eukaryota; kingdom Metazoa; phylum Arthropoda; class Arachnida; order Ixodida; family Ixodidae; genus Rhipicephalus; species Rhipicephalus annulatus. The sequence continues at coordinate 85,033 of WOVY01012817.1, read as the reverse complement.
GTCAATAGGAACCGACTCTGCATGAACTACTCTTCTTCTTTGAAGAGCGCTACCCAGACCTACTAGAAGGCGCTGGATAAAACAGAATGACCCACAATATATATATATATATATATATATATATATATATATATATATATATATATATATATATATATATATATATATATATATATAGTGGGAGTAATATTTCAATGGGCCAGTTAGTCTTCATGAAGGTATGGGATATGGCACAACGGGAGCGTTGTCAACAAGGATAAATATGTTCATTTCCCAACAGTTTCGGGAGGGGTCCTCCCTTCTTCAGGGGATGAGTTATACTGACATGGACTTCAAAACATCGTTGCTGCCGCGTCCCTCTCGCCTTGAAAGATGTTTGCGAGAGTGAGAGAGAACTAAAAAAGAGAAAAAAAACAAAAAAGGGGAGAAAAAAGACGAAAAAGAAAAGAAAGAAAGTAAAAAAGAGGAAGAACCACTGTCAACACTGAGAACGAAACTAACTGTCCGTGTACGTCCACATACGGTTCATATCACGTGCTCTTCAGTTCTCGACGTGTGTCGGGCCACCCAAGATTGTCGCCGCGGTGCCGGGAGGGTCCGTGACATTGTGCGTAAAGAAAGGGCTTCCCCGTAATGGGTCAGTCGGCGTGCGGCGTGCGTAAAGGAAGGGTTTTCCGTTGATGGGTCGGTCGGCTTTTTACCTTTAATCTTCGTCCGTTTCCCTTCAATGGTCATCAAGTGGTAGGCGAACGTAAACACTTTGTATGTGCATGTGGAAAAAAGAAAAAAAGGAAGAAAAAAAGGAAAAAAAAGAAAACCAGAAAACAAGAAAGGACAGTGTACACGTACGAGTCAGTCAGAAAAAAAGTGCCGCCATATCCACGAAGTGAATGATGATGAGTGGGCGAAGCTCCGGAGGTAAACCTGGTAAACCATGAATCCTCTGTACATTTTGCCCACTCGATTTTATTACATCGCTCCCCCTAGCGTACGTCGCCGCAGTAAATCGAACGATTGCCTTCAACTAATGACACGCGCCATATGTGACATCATTCCTATTTTATAAGATCTCGCGTCGTTTCATCAACTACAAGTACCGCTTTCTAGTTTATAACATGTTGCATCTTTCATCATCAGCTACAAGTACCACCATCTAGTAAACACTACAAGAACTAAACGAGAGTTGGCTACATACAGGAGACGGTACCGCCATCTAGTGAACACTGCAAGAACTAAACTAGAGGTGGCTACATACAGGAGACGGTACCGCCATCTAGTGAACACTGCAAGAAGTAAACTAGAGGTGGCTACATACAGGGGGCGCACAGCCCACGCCCTAAGGAGCTTCGCCCCTAAAAAGCATGGTGTCCAGCTATCAATCTTTGTCACCAATTTCCTCCTGGCTTACTTCTCGGAGGCAGTTGAGTTTTCCGAGGTCCTCGTTGATGCCGGCTACTAGTGTTCGAAATTTGAAAATAAAATATGCCTCACGCTGTTCGCGCTCGCGTCTGTTTGAGAAACCGGACTGCAAAAGAGTTACGCTGATATTTTCAAAACTGTGGTTTGGCAGGCGCAGATGTCTAGATAAAGGTAACTTCGGCAGTGAAGTGGCGTGGTACCGGTGATTATTGAACCGCAGCCGAAATGACGTGTCTGTTTGGCCGATATATTCTTGTCCGCAGATGTTGCAATGTAGCATGTATATTACGTTACTGGAGTCACAATTAAGGCTTATTTATTTATTTATTTAGTACCCACAGCGCCAGAGGCATTACAGTGGGGGAGGGGTTTACAGTCAGTCTGGACAGTTCAATATTTTGTCATATATAAAGCGTGGAAAACGGTAATAGCAACAACAACAGCTACAGCAGATCGACAACATAAGTTATTCACAGCAGTATGCAGTATATGTGAGAAACAAGAACACTACAAGGTTGAGTCACTTCAACAGGAAAAATAAGTGATTTGATATCGGAGTATAGCCACAATTCCCTTCTGCATACAGTGTGAGGACAAAAGAAAAGAAGAACAAAAGATAAGAACAGTAATACATACAGTACGTCTTAAAAAGATCAAAGAAACAATCATTTCAGCAGGGCAAAAAACATCTCATTCGAAACTACGTTGACGATGTCAGCAGGTAACCTATTCCAGTCGTGGATTGTTTTTGGAAAGAAAGATTTCTTAAAAAGTTCCGTGCGGCATAGAACCTCTCTTACTTTTCGCTCATGGTCCACGCGTTGGGACCTATAGTTAGGCGGTATTATATACATGTCTCTCTGAATGTTAATCGTACCATAGTAAATGGAATGAAAAAGCTTCAGGCGCAGCTTTCTGCGTCGTTCAACCAGGGTATCCCATTTGAGTTCTTTCTTAGTTCTTGTTGCACTGAAATTAATTGTGTATTGGCGGGACACGTACCTCGCACCGAGATTCTGAACTCTTTCAAGTTTACTAACGTCGCGCGCCGTCGTAGGGTCCCACACTACACAAGCGTACTCGAGGACGGACCTCACGTACGTCTTGTAGAGTAGCTCACGTGTGGACTGACTGAATGCACCAGAGTTCCTGCGAATGAAGCCCAGCATTTTTCCCGCCTTTCCGGTTACGTAGTTAACCTGCTTCTGCCACGATAATTCTGGGGTATACTAAACACCTAAGTATTTAAATTCGGTTACTTTACCAATTACAATGTTATTCAGGGTGTAGCAGTAATTTAGAGGGTTCTTCTTTCGAGTGAATGTCATATTGACAGTTTTCGTGAGGTTTAGCTGCATGCGCCACCTAGTGCACCATGTGCTGATTCGATCGAGGTCTTGCTGAATCAGGTTGAGGTCTTCCGTACCGTTAGTGATCCTATAAACCACACAGTCATCTGCAAACAGCCTCAACTGCGATGTCAAACCGTCGCCAATATCATTGATGTACAATAAGAACAGCAAAGGTCCCAGGACGGAGCCCTGGGGTACACCAGATGAAACGCTTTGTGCCCGTGACCGAACCCCATTTACAACCACGAATTGCCGGCGTAACGTTAGATATTCTTTAATCCATGAGACAAACCGCCGGATTTATTTTATATGTGAGCATCTTTTCAATGAGTAATGAATGGGGTACTGTGTCGAAAGCTTTCCTGAAATCGAGGAAAATACATTCAACCGCAAGCCGTTTATCTAATGCAGAAGCAATATCATTTGTGAATTCCAATAATTGGGTAACACAGGAAAAACCTTTACGAAATCCATGTTGAGCTGACGTAATCGCAGAATGAGTATTCAAGTGAGCTACAATACTCGTGAATAGAATGTGCTCCATTATTTTACATGCAACGGATGTCAGCGATATCGGGCGGTAGTTTGAAACGTCGCTTCTAGGGCCGGACTTATGAATAGGGACCACAATACCTGCTTTCCAATCATTAGGAAGAGAAGCTTCGAGTAGTGACATATCAAATATAACTTTCAAGTACTTTGCTATCGATTCAGCGCATGATTTAAGCAGGAAATTGGGTAAGTCGTCAGGACCACACGCTTTAGAAGAGTCGAGCCTTCGAAGCAACGATTCAATGCCGTGTGTACATATGACAACATCATCCATGTCGCTTATTGTTTCAAGTACCGGTGGGACGTCTTCAGAAGGCATTACTGCAGGAGTGAAGACGGAGCAGAAGTAGGCGTTAAAGCATTCTGCCTTGTCAGCGTCTTCGCGAACAATGACGTCACCAGACACGAGTGGAGGGATAGTTACAACATCCTTGCCATTCTGCTTCACGTGCTTCCAGAACACTTTCGGTTTATCTTTTAGTCTTGTTTGAATAGTTCCCGAATAACTGTCTTTGGCAATGCGTGTTGCTTCTTTAACTTCACGAGTTATTTCTTTCAGTTTTTTCTCTGTCTCTTTTGAAGGTTTTCTGCAATAAGCGCGATAAGTTCGTTGTCTTTTTTGTGTGAGCTGGCGCAAGGTTTTCGTAAACCAAGGCTTGCTTCTACCCTGTCTCGCCGTCAACACCCAAGTTGGGACGAACAGCTCACGTAATTCGAGTATTTTCTGCTTAAATAACCGCCACAGCCCGTCCACACTCCTACACTCGGCTTCCGTTTCGAACACTACTAAATAAGCCTGTAATGCTTGATTTATACAATCGAGATTGGCTTTTTTATAATTGTACAGTTTTCTGTTAGCATGGTTTTTTGTTTTAACATAGGCCAGCGACATCGTCGACACGACAGCGTGATGGTCGCTTATGCCAGGAATCACAAGCGTTGACTGAACAAGTTCTGGTCGATTGGTAAGCAGAAGGTCTAAAATGTTGTTTCCCCGCGTTGGGGTGAGGACTAGCTGATGCAGAGCATGCAGGTTGACCATGTTCATCATTTCTGTATTGCATATTCCAGTAACTGTGGCGGTGTTCGATGCATCCCATTTCAAGTCCGGTAAATTGAAGTCTCCCCCAATGACCACGGTATCTGAGTGAACTTCATCAATCGCACTTTGAAGTCGAGTGAGAACATCCGGCGATGCATTAGGGGGACGATAAAAGCTACATACTGTTAAGGCGATGCGGTTCGGAAGTTCTAGTTTGCACAACACTACTTCACTCACGCCAGCATCAACGTCAATCTGGGAGGACCTAATGCTACTATCAATGAGAATGAACACACCCCCTCCATGACCGTTCCTGTCTTTTCTGTAGCAGGTGTAACCAGTTGGAAATACCTCGTGGTCACCAATGTCAGGATCTAACCAGGATTCCGTACCGAGAATCACGGAAGGCTTAACAGTTTCTACTAAGGCGGAAAATTCATCTCTCTTATTCTTTATGCTCCTGCAATTCAGCAGAAGAATACTAATGTTCACAGAACTAGACTGGCACGGTCACTTCTGTGGGGTCACATGCATTGTTGCATCATCGCAGACAAACTTCTGCCCGTTCAAAAGAAGGTAATCGTACCTAAGCATAGCTTTCGCGCCATCCTGTTTTTGTGCTTTTGCATATTCCCACAAAATTTTTCTTTTCTTTCGTACTGCTTCGGAGAAATCTTCGGAAATGCTAGTCGTAGTGCCTTTTAACTTTCTTGCGTTGCTTAGGACATGCTGTTTTTCTTTGAAAGATGAAAATTTTGCGATGATGGGTCTGCTCCTCCCAGCTCGAAAACGTCCCAACCGGTGTGCCCTTTCTATTCCTATAGTGGGAATTCCTAACTTCGAAGAACAGATATCCAAGATCTGTTTCTCACACTCCGCATTTGTTTCGTTGGCTCCTTCGTCGGGTATACCGTGAAAGATGAGGTTGCACCTTCTGCTGCGGTTTTCAAGGTCGTCAACCTTTGACGTTAGAGACTTCAACACTCGTGCTTGAGTCTCACATTGTACAACGCACTCTGCAAAAGACGATTTCATTTCATCAAGGTTTGTGAACTTAGTTTCAAGGGATTTGATACGATCACCTAGATCGTTTATAGCGAGCTTGTTTGCAGCTTGAACGGTTTCAATAGCATTTAGTTTATCCTTAATTATGCTTTGACCTGCTAAGAGCTGCTGCAGTGTCGCCTCGGTGGACGGTCCCGGATTCACCTCTACGTCGCCACATATTAGCAGAAGTAAAAAATAAAAAGAGAAGCGACGCAGCAAGCGAAACTGTTTCCGCGAACGGTATTGCGTGCATGAATGTGACAGAATGCAGTCAAACAACTTTTGGGGTGAAACCGGCAAGAAAAAGGGGAGCAAGAAAGGGGGTTCCGTATGACTAACCTGCATAAGCAGTAGGAACAGCGTGAAGCGTACTGCTGCAGCCATGCCGGTTTCACGCCCCACTGACGCACTGAAGAGTCCCGCTTTATGAAGCTGAGCGTTATCGTCGAGCCGGTAATCACTCAGATTTTCACTGGCAGGAATCGCACATGCGCCGGATACCGGAACGTCTGGTGGCGTCATCCCGCTGTCGTCATCAGGTGCTACGTTGGTTTTAAGGGCTGTTCCTCGTAGTCCTTGCGTTGTGGCTCCTTCCGGTGGAAGAAACGCTGCGGCTTTCCTGGGACATTGTCTTGCAGAAGCGCCGTTAACCTGCATAAGCAGTAGGAACAGCGTGAAGCGTACTGCTGCAGCCATGCCGGTTTCACGCCCCCAGTTATGCAGAATTTGAAATTTAAGTTATGCAGAATTTGAAATCCGAGAAGTTGGCTTTGGATTCACGTGTTGTGACTATCTGTGGGCATACCTTGCATCGAGCTTTTCCGCAGGGATGGCACCCTGATTGAAATTTGGGGGTGTTTGTTTTTGCTCTGACAAGAATGCCCTTCAGATTTTTATCCCGGCGGTACACCACGTGAGGTGGCTTCGCGAAAATAGAAGTTAGTCGTTTGCTTTGCCTGATTATGTTCAAATGGCGGGAAAGTATGTTGTTGATTCGTGGCGCTGATGAGGAGTAAGTTAGTACAAGGTTCGTTTGCGAAGTCGTTTTACATACTCTGTTTGGTTACTTAATTATATCATTTCTGTTCACGTTGCGAGCACGTAGTATGGCATCGTCAATAATGTCTTCCGGATAATTTTGTTTCAATAAGAAATGCTTTAGGTGTTCCGCGTGTCGGTCAAATTCCCGCATATCGGTGCATATTCTTCGGTACCGGTAGGCCTGAGAATATGGAATACCCGTTTTACAATGCTTTGGGTGGCTGCTGTTGAAATGTAGGTACATTTGACGGTCTGTAGGCTTTTTGTAAAGGTTTGTTGACAAGCGGTCATTTTCGACCGTGAGAGTGACGTCCAAAAAGTTAATGCTAGTTTTGGAAATTTTGTGCGTGAATTTTATTGATGGGTGGCACTTGGTAAAATTTTCTATGAAGCGGAAAACACTTCCCTCATCTTGATTCCATATCATAAAAATATCGTCTGAGTATCTTCTGTAGTAGAAAGGTTTCGAGGTGCGTCCCTCAATTATTGGGCTTTCAAGCGAAGCCATAAAGGTGCTCGCGAAGTTTGGGGCCATTTTCGTGCCCATCTTTCTTTTTCTTTTTCGTCTTTTTTCCCACTTTTTTGTTTTTTCCCTTTTTTTACTTCCCTCTTACTCTCGCAAACATCTTTCAAGGCGAGACGGACGCGGCAGCAACGAAGTTTGGAAGTCCATGTCAGTATAACTCATCCCCTGATGAAGGGAGGACCCCTCCCGAAGCTGTTGGGAAATAAATATATTTATCCTTGTTGACAACGCTCCCGTTGTGCCATATCCCATATATATATATATATATATATATATATATATATATATATATATATATATATATATATATATATATATATATATACATACATTAAAAAAGGGTTTATTGGCGACTGTTGCGACAGTGGTCCTACGATTACGATGAAACACGATCGGGCAAGAGCAACGGTCAAGCAGACGCCGGCGATGATCAGCACGAGCAGGTGAGAGAAGCCCAGCACCCAGTACCCAAGCGGTGACGATGTTGCTTGCCAACGATGCACTTTCTTCTTCACATTTTGCCCCCATGGAAAAAGAGCCATCCTGGCGACCTAATAGTCTGGAGGCAGAAGGCTATGATATGGTTTAAGGCGGGCGACGTGGACGATGTCACGTCCACGCCGGCGCATGTCGTCAGATGAGGAAAGTGGCTCAATGAGAAAATTCACCGGCGAGGTTTTCTCCAAAACGCGGTATGGGCCCTCGTACTTTGGAACGAGTTTTGAGGAAATGCCGGGGGTTTGGTAAGGAACGGCCAGCCATACAAGTGATCCCGGGCAATAGCTGGGTATTTGTGAAGAGTCGGCGTTGTTTTCTTCCTGGCGCTGTTGTTCTTGTGACGTAAAGGTGCGTGCGAGTTCACGGCACTCTTCCGCGTTTCGGGCAGCTTCGGATACAGATGGGCATTCGGATGCACCAGGATGGTATGGAAGGAGAGAGTCGATGGTGTGGGATGGTTCGCGTCCAGAAAGAAAAAAGAAAGGTGAAAGTCCAGTGGTAGACTGGGCCGCGGTGTTATATGCGAACGTGATTGATGGAAGAATGCGATCCCAGTTAGTATAATGGGATGTCACATACATGGCGAGCATATCGCCAAGGGTGCGGTTAAATCTTTCCGTGAGCCCGTTATTCTGCGGGTGGTATGCCGTGGTCTTGCGATGAACAACATGGCATTCAGAAAGCAGAGACGTGACGATATCTGATAGGAAGGCTCGACCTCGGTCGCTTAGTAGTTCTCGAGGTGCACCGTGTCGTAGTATGAAGCGATGAAGGATGAAGGATGCTACGTCCCGCGCAGTGGCACTTGGAAGGGCGGCGGTCTCAGCGTAGCGTGTTAAATGGTCCACAGCGACTACGATCCACCGATTTTGATCTGATGTTGTCGGTGAGGGCCATAGAGATCAATTCCAATTCGATCGAAAGGTTTGGCAGGGTACGGAAGCGGTTGAAGCGCACGGGACGAGTGGGAAGGTGGTGATTTGCGGCGTTGACAGTCAGGGAAGCCCATAACGAATTTTCGAACGAAATTATACATTCCACGCCAGTAGAAGTGATGGCGAATACGTTTGTAAGTTTTGAAAACTCTGGCATGACGACATTGGGAATCGTCGTGAAAGGAGGCGCAGATTTGTTATCGCAAGCTGCGCGGGAAAACCAACAGCCACTTACGACCTTCGGAGGCGTAGTTGCGTCGGTGTAGCAGCCGATCACAAATGGCGAAATGAGCAGCTTGACGTCGGAGAGATCGTGGTACCGCAGTGGTTGACGATCCAGAGAGACAGTTAAAAAGGGAAGCGATGCACGGGTCGTTGTGTTCACTGGTAAAGGAGTCGAGGTCGAGAGATGCGACGGAGTTGGTACCAGTGGTTCCGCAGGCCAAGTCGGGAGGTAAAGGTGAACGCGACAGGGCGTCGGCGTCAGAATGATTGCTTCCGCTGCGATAGATGAAACGAATGTCGTACTCCTGGATTCGCAGTTCCCACCAAGCTAGGCGGCCAGAAGGATGTTTCAATGTGGCGAGCCAACAAAGTGCATGGTGGTCCGTTAACAGGTCAAATGGGCGACCACACAAATAAGGGCGGAACTTGCGAAGCGCCCACACTAGCGCCAAGCACTCTTTTTCAGTGACGCTGTAATTGGCCTCAGCTTTAGTAAGTGTGCATTTCGCATAAGCGACGACGTATTCGGAGTAGCCCGGCTTGCGTTGGGCGAGGACGGCGCCTAGATTAACCCCAATAGCGTCTGTGTGAACTTCCGTTGCAGCTTTTAGGTCAAAATGACGAAGAATTGGAGGAGACGTTAGCAGACTACGGAGCGTGGCAAACGCGACGTCGCAGTCAGAAGACCAGGATGAGAGGTCTGCGTCACCGCGTAGGAGGTTGGTCAGGGGTGACATGAGCGACGCAAAATTTCACACGAAGCCCCGGAAGTACGAGCATAGTCCGACAAAACTGCGTAATTCTTTCAGTGTAGTAGGTTGCGGGAACTCAGCGACTGCTCGCAGTTTTGCAGGGTCGGGTCAAACACCATGTTTGAACACGATGTGCCCTAAGATGGACAGCTCTCGCACGGCGAAGCGGCACTTTTTAAGGTTCAGTTGAAGCCCAGCGTTGGTTAACTACGTCAGATCCAGTTGGAGCCGAAGCAGATGTGTAGGAAATTCGGGAGAGAAAAGGACAATATCGTCGAGGTAGCATAGACACAGACCACTGCAGTCTACGCAGCGTGTTGTCCATGAGTCGTTCAAACGTCGCAGGGGCATTACAAAGCCCAAAGGCATTACGTTAAATTCGTACAGGCCATCTGGTGTATTGAACGCAGTTTTCTGGCGATCAGCTTCCGCCATAGGAACCTGCCAGTATCCAGATCGTAAGTCTAAGGAGGAGAAGAATTCGGCTCCTTGGAGTTTGTCAAGGGCGTCGTCGTTGCGCGGTAATGGATAGACGTCTTTCCGCGTCACCTTGTTTAAGACGCAAAATCGAATCGATTCATCCTTCTTTTGAACTAGAACGACAGGAGAGACCCAAGGACTGTGCGATTGTTGAATAACGCGATGGCATAGCATCTGTTCGACCTGGTCGTTAATGACGTGACGTTCCGCAGCAGAGACACGGTACGGTCTTTGACGCAATGGCTGGTGCGAACTGGTGTCGATGTAGTGGTGCACTGCGGAAGTCCGACCCAATTGCGGCTGAGAAACGTCGAATGAATTCGCGAAGTGCTGGAGGAGATTAAGAAGCTCGGCGCGTTCATGGGCACTTAAGGTGTCGGCGATGGAACTCGAGAAGGTGTCACTCGATGAGCATTCCAGTGGAAAAGGGCATGAAGTTCGGTCGACGCGCTACTGCACAATTTGTCTGGCATGTTAAGGAATAAAGAGGAATCGAGGTACTCCACTCGACCGAGACGTTCGTCGGCAAGTAGCGTAAGCGGTGCAGAAAGGGGGTTGTGGACGAAAATTTTGCTTCGGCCCGCAGTGACGTCAAGTGTAGCGAAAGGCAAGGAAACAGCTCTGCGGCTCATGAAAATGTCGGAAGGTGTAAACATTACTCTAGCATCGTTATGGTCATCGCAGCAAACAGAGACAACGGCAAGAGAGGCTGGCGGAATTTCAGTGTCTTCACGTACGACGAGTTTTGGGGACCACTCAAGAGTTTCGTGCAAAGGTTCGTCAGACAGGTGCGAAAATTGAACTTCAGCGCGTGCGCAGTCGATGACGGCATGATGATGTGATAGGAAGTCCCACCCGAGGATAACGTCATGCGAGCACACCGAAAGGACGATGAACTCGACAACGTACATAGAGCCTTGGATGAAAATGCGGGCTGTACAGGAGCCGAGAGGTTGGACTGGTTGTGCGCTAGCCATACGAAGCGATAGTCCAGAGAGCGGCGTGGTCACTTTGCGTTGGGAGCGGCAGAGCTGGGCGGCTCTAAAAGAAACGGCAGCACCTATGTCGATTAGCGCAAAGGTAGAAACACCATCGACAGATATGGCGACGACGTTAGCAGGTGAAGTGCGAGGACTTCGGCATTTCGATGACGGCGCAGTTCTTGCCTCTGAAACTGCGGCGTTCAGTTTTCCCGGTTGGAGGAAGCGGGTCTGGGACGCATTGGGGACAGAGATCGCCTGCGAGGAGATGGCGAGCGGGGAGAGTGACTCGCAGCTGGGGGCAGGGGTGAGTGAGACTCGGGAAGATTAGTGTAGCCATACTGCGGTGAAGGATAGGCAGCAGGTAGGTGCGTGGGCTGCGGGTCATACGGTAACGGCCAGGTAGCGTTGTGTTGCGATTGGAAGCGACGACGACAATATCGTGCCACGTGTGCTGGAGTACCGCAGGCGTAACAGATCGGTCGATTGTCAGCAGTGCACCAGGAATTGCTGACTCGCGGTGCGGCCCAAGGTGTCGAAAAAGGGGTAGAGTGGGGAGCAACTGCAGGCATGGGTGGCAAAAGCTGCTGGCGGGGTCTGCTGCGTACCACCTGGGCATAAGTAAGAGGCGCGGCCACGGGCTGCATAGCTGGCGCATGGAGAACAGGCATGGCCACAGCCTGCTGGTGGGCAGCGACGGGAACAGTGGTACTACGATGAAACACGATCGGGCAAGAGCAACGGTCAAGCAGATGCCGGCGATGATCAGCACGAGCCGAGCGAGAGAAGCCCAGCACCCAGTACCCAAGCGGTGGCGATGTTGCTTGCCAACGATGCGTTTTCTTCTTCACAATATATATATATATATATATATATATATATATATATATATATATATAAATATTGCACACGAGAGATTATTCATCAGCTACCAGCTCGCACTAAGTTCACGTGCTACGTGACGCCATACAGGCTCATAAAAAGAGTTTACCACACTGGCCACCACGGCTACAGGTGTCGCTGACTGACACTCCCACGCATAAATTCACATATAAACCCAATAAAGTGGCTGGGGGAATGGCCGCCATGATAGCTCAGTGGTAGAGCATCTAACGCGTAATTCGGAGGTCGTAGGTTCGATTCCTGCTCACGACAAGTTATTTTTCCTTCACAATTGTTTCGTCTGATTTACTTTCCGTTGGATCTAATAACTTCCCCTATACATTCCTTGGCATTTTTGTGTGTTAGATCTCATTACATTGTATCAAAACACGGAAAAACGAGCCCTTAGGTATACACTTGTTTCCCATATATATATATATATATATATATATATATATGAACCAGCCTCCGAAGAAGGCTGGTCCACCCGCCGAAACTGTTAGGATTAAACAAATATTTTATTGTTTTGTTTCCTATACTGCACTATTCTCGAAGTTTATAACTTTTATTACGGTAGCCGGAAGAAACTCCGATCATCTATTTCATATATATATATATATATATATATATATATATATATATATATATATATATATATATATATATATATGTGTGTGTGTGTGTGTGTGTGTGCTTGTGTGTTTGTAAAGAGGCTGGTACATGTACGAGAAAACAAGAAGTTCCTCTGTCGATTTACGTTTCGGCCGTGGCACGGCCTTCGTCAAAAAATACAAAGGGAACAAAGCATAAGCTGCTTTTAAGGGCTACTCGTATCTCGAAAAACGCCAGGAGTTCAAAATCGAACGATTGCGACAATATATTTTGATCTATCACGTCATGTAACAAGATAAATGCTACAACTGAATGCACAATAAATAGGAAGAGGCGTATCAGTGAAACATGCCAACCTATAAAATGATGATGAGGCCGCGAAGGAGACACGAGAGATTAGGGTTACATGCGCGACAAAATAGATATATTCGCATCTACTGTGGCACGGCAGACATAAAAGTACTGCAAGATCTCGAAACAAAATCTTTGCAAGACACTATGGTCGCTACAAAAACAATAGAACTTGCGACTTTAATGCAATATGCTTTGGGAAAAATGAGTGGGGCTCATGAGAAAGAAAAAAAAAGAGTGTGTCCCACGGAAGGGGGGAGGATAGCGTATGAACATGATAAACTTTGTGACCACCAAAGAAAGGTGACACGTCGAACGCTTTCATTTATGCCAGCCTGAAGACTGTTGAAATTATCGATGAGGTAGGATCCACAAACTACTCAGTGATGATGAGTTTAAATTTCAGACTGTAGTATAGTAGCCTTGGTGCTTGCAAAAAGTGACCTGGCATCTGGACAAGTTTCGATAGTGGAAGATGAAGGAAGTGAGAAGCGTGGGCTCTGTGGTTGTTAAAGCGTAATCTGAATGACATTTTGGTGTGACCGATGTATTGCTGGTGGCATCTGCAGCACTCAAGCATGTACACAACATTGGCATGGTCGCAAGATAAGTCTCCGTTGATTCTCATGGTAAAGCTTGAAGCGCTGCTAGTTACGGAGTGCGAAGTTGTCATGTGTGGGCATACCTTACAACGGGGTTTATTGCAAGGTTGACAGACAACATAGTTCGGTCGGCTCTTTATTTTGGACGAAGTTAAGGTATCGAGCAGGTTTCGCGATTGGCGATGAACCACCTTCGGTAGTTCTGCAAAGTTGTCTTTTAGGCGGTCACTTTGAATCAAGATGTTGTCCTAACATAATCTTGGGATTTTCTTCTTGGGAAATCCTAACATCATCTTGGGAATTTCTTGAGAATGTTGGTCACATTTGGAGCTGATGCTGAGAGCGTTAAAATGAGATTTACACGATCACGTGACGAGGTTCTGGATGGTTTGTTACCCGTGAGCTAATCCTCACTGTCGATGTTTTCCGCCTTCTTGAGGGCGTCGTCAATGATTCGTGAGGGGTATTTTTGTCTGGTTAGTGCACCTCGAAGATGCTCACAGTTGTGAACGAACTCATTGTTGTCGGAGCAGATAGGTTTAGAACGAATGGCCTGACAATATATAATGCGGGTTTCGCAGTGTTTTGTGTCACTACTTTGAATACATGTATATATATATATATATATATATATATATATATATATATATACGTAAGTTTTTGTATCACGAATTTTTTTCCATATAATAACATCGTAAGGTGCGTCAGGAATGAAAGATACTAGGGTCTGTCACATCCACTCAGCATATAATTATGCTGATGAAACAAATATACGTATATGCGGGAAGAAGAATGTCATCAGCGGACCACAGCAGGCAGCTAAAAGATGTTCACGCACTGCATGTTTGAGACTCCTGATGCAGTCGACTAAAAGAGGCCTGTGAAACTAATAAAGTGTTTCTTTATTTCCTATTGAAAATACTGTTACCTTCCAAGAAATCAGTATGTTGTAGTATTTTTTGGCACTCATCATTGTATACTTCCCTGATGGGCTTTCTGGCATGTGACAAAAAACGTTTCATGCATTCACTTTTCCTAATACACGCTAAAGAAGAATTTCTCACTCTTAGATCGAACCAGTTCCCCACTGAAAAGAAGAAAAAAAACAACAATAAGTGAGAAAGGCAACAAACAACAAAGAATCCATCCAGCTAGTTGCTCAATAAGTTCTCAGGAATAAGTGTGTTCGCTTCAAGAGCAATATCCAAACAACCCGAGATAAATTCTACACACCCGATATTGCATTATAATGTAAAAAGTGGGGTTCATGCACGGTAAAGTTTATTTATTTATTTCTTTTATTTATTTTAAATACTTTCAAGGTACATACAGTACTTGCACAATGAACCAAAGCATCATTTTAAACTTCTCGCTCGCACGCATGATTGCTGCCGCATATTAGTGGACAGTAATGACAAATTAAGTTTTAAAGGGCCTCACACCAGTTTGTTGCACTTATTCAGTGGTACTTATTCAGAAAATCTGACCTGGTAAGTCGAAGACCACCGTTATCTATGCCACTTACTACATAACCACCTGATATGACAATTTCGCAGCAAACAAGCTTCAATCAATGAATGAACTCTTTTTTTCTAGGTGAGGAAAATTGCGCTTGTATCTTTTGCAAGAAAAAAGTGCAATTGATGAACCCCTTATTAGCAGGGAGAGCTCAGGAGGCACATCGTTTCAAGTTTATTAAGTCTAAAAATCACACTAAGCTGGTGCTTTACTCGCAATGTTTCTATTTCATTAAGTCTTTTGGTTCTGGAAACATTCATTGGTACCATTTGGCCGTATCTAGGAAACATACTGGCACACCCGTAAAGTCGTGTTCGCGTCATAGCACTCGCGCGCCAATTGGGCTCTTTTTACCCCGGCACAGGCCTATAGACATCAGACTCTGCCCAGGCGGCGCTACAAAAAATGCCGACACCAGCGCCTCCATCCCCGCGCCAGCATAATTTTGTAGTACACCGAGAGCCGTCCGCAAGCGCACGTTCATAGGCCCTCCTCTGTCGTTGGTTTTGAGGCGCGGTTTTCTGAAAACCAAGGACCCGGCAAGCTTCTTCCTTCAATGCAAGCTCGATTCATAAAAGTAAGAAGCTTATCAAAATGAAATACAGAAAAAATGCAAAGTATGAATAATTTATTTCTTTATTTCGGCGTGCTGCGCCTGGCAATTTAAGTGCAAGCGAGCATTGTATGACATCGAGTTCAAGGCAAGCACTAAACTTGGGCATACACATGATGCTGAAGTGGTGAAGTGCATTGACACACAATCTGTGCGATCATTGGTACGAAGCTCGCTTAATCCGGCATGAACAGCCCCGGTGAATTTCGCTTTGCAGTTTCATTCTCCATCAATTCATCACTTCCTGTGCATTGAAGTGCTCTATTACGCATGCTCGGATGTGCTGTTGATGGTTGTCTTCCGTTTTAATATACTGCGAATGGGAAGACATGCGTATACACTTTCTCGGGGTTCTACGGCCAGACCGATGCTTCCGAAATAGCTCCGGTTATCCCGGAGACCAACGGCAAAAATAGTGTTTGTGGTCGCGATCATTTAGCGATTTACTTGTATGACGCACGTGTTCACCTTTCCTAGTTAAAACCAGAATTTTTAGCTATCAAAGCCCTATTGCACGTAAAGCTGGGCAATAACTTCTGATGATCTGTGGTCGCAGCGTGCACGTACGAGGTTTACCGCGACTGAGCGTCACCTCTCTACTGTTGCACTTTGTGCACAACGGTCAGAGGGTCTGTTAAGCTTCCGAATCAAAGTTAACACGGTTCTCCGTCAAGGCTACTCAAAACAATAACAGGAGACATACATATAACATCTACTCCAGCGAAGGACCGTGGAGAACGCGAGTATTCGCTTACGCAACACATTCGCAACAGCCTGTATTTAGCACTCTCATCATTCTGCGTCGCGAAAGCTGCAGAAATCAGTAAAACTGACGTCGTCTACGTTCGTGGGAATTTCCAACGCAACAGTAGCCCAGACAGGGCCCTTTTTTTGAAGAGCGCAGAGCTGTTGCGTCTCCTCTTGTTTTCGGCATCGTTCACGTGAAGTGATCCAGTGAGCACAGCATGGCGATTCGGAGACGCGTCCGACTAGCGGAGATAAATTTGTCGCTTTTTTCTGAGTGTTGATTGCGCAAAAGCATGTAATATTTAGCTCACTCGTTGATTCATACGCTGCAGTTGCACATGGTTGCGCAGCAAACTGTGTAAGGGAGTCGGGCTTTGCATTGCTTAAAACTAGGTCAACAGTTGGCGCTGCTTTTCTGCAGAACTCCAGAGTCTGACGTCGATGTGGGTGTTTGCGGAGTGAGCGTACTCGCTGCCAAACGAGTGAGAAATTTCCGGAGCCCTCCACTACGGCGTCTCTCATAATCATATGGTGGTTTTGGGACGTTAAACCCCACATATCGATCAATCAAACGAGTGATGGCCCAGTTCCAGAGTTGCCATGCCTAAAGCCCCTACCTCCAGAGGCTTTATTGAAGACTGGTGGCAAGGCTAGGCGGGTGCTTGAGGCACTGGGCTCACCCTCTGTAAGGTTGGGTAGCAGTCGTCAGCGGTGTCTTCTGTGGTGGTACATGCGGTATTAATGCAAAGTTATCAATGAACTTATCTAATCTATTTATGGTGCTGTACTATAAAACTACTGTGGGTGAAAAAAACTGATAGCACTACCAATAGTAAGTTTGATTGCACTAGCCTGAGCATAAAATGAACCGCGGAAACTCCATGCAGCACAAACTTGGTTATCGTAATGTGTGGGGCTTGAGGAGGAATCTGTAAGGAGAGAAAGTATACATGCTTGTACTGCTTCATAGTTATTCCAAGGCACATGGCAGTTAAGTCAAATTATTCAGGAGTACAGGAAAGGAGGCCTATATTTGGCAGTACAGCACGGAATCACAATTAAATTAGGTTTTGTAATATCAATAGCTGAAAAGGCTTGCTCACTATACTACGTAATGGCTGAGTTTGTTATGTGAATTTAGTGGTGGACATACTGAAAGGATTACGTTTTATTACAGAAAATAATACCGCTCTATAATTAGGTAAACTAAATATCGCTGGTAGTACGCTTGAACAAATGTTTTGGCCATATCACCAGGCACCAATAACATATTTTTGTGTCGAGCAGTTGTAACTAAATTTAAACGCACGGATGAACGAAACACTATCACCAGCTAGCCCCTAGATGCAAAGCATTATAGCATAGTTATTCACCGCAACATTACTAGTAATTTATTTAGTTATTCATTTATTTATTCAGGTTACCCCTAAAGGCCCTCTAGAAGAGGGTATTACATAAGGGGGGGCCAATACAACATGGTTTGAAGAAAGTAACAACAAAACAGAATAAAAGCAGTACAGCAAGATACAGTGCAACTTGACAACCGCAACAAAGCGCAAACCATGAATACGGGCAGCAATTGCATGGCGTTATACAATAGTTAAAGTAATGGCGTAAGTAGTAATACTGTCTCGTAATAATGGCGTTGACGACGGCAAAAATTGGCATGTCAAATAAAAAATTCTTCTTTTCGTGGACTTCTGGTCGGGAAACTGCAGGTCAGACTAAACAATACAAATTGTTCTGATAGGCGCGTACAGTGCGTCGGCCATCAATCAATTGATCATCGGCGGACGCGCAGTCTATTGGACATCACGAGTTGAACTTTCCAGCCTTATTCTGATGATCTCGCAAGTTCTGGAATAAGCTTTACTGATCTCGTCATGTGCGCAATCTTAACAAAATGATCTGCTACAGTTGTGAATGATGATGATGTTTGGTGCTGTGTGGCCCAAGGGTCATTTGATGACCAAGGAGCGCCAGTTCATGAAACAAGAGATTTGAACAATGATTGTGATTAGCGGCTGTATAAGGGCCTTCAAATTCCTCGCCCTAAGGCTAGCAAAAACATAAAAATAATAAAATAATGAGCATGCCATGAAAATTGTGTGGTGTTAATGAATGACAAATGTTTGTGACAATAAAAACCATGATGGGCACGTGTGGCATAAGCACTAGTGCCTCGATCGTTCACACCCTTGCGTCCAAGGGCCAATAGGCAAGTGCTTTATTGGGTGTAGCCACCGCAGCGGAGACCTCTCTGGAGAGGTCGTGTTACAGAATACATGGGTATATGATATGAAACGTACGAACATCTTTTAAAAAAGCTAACAATTATTGATGTGTGAAAAGTGGCTCCCTACCGACGAACATTGCAGGATGTAGTGGTATCTGTTGCCGGTAGGGTAATGGAAAGTGTTGTCTTCTTAGCTTGTCTAGTTTTTGCGCTGTATTA
Organism: Rhipicephalus annulatus; assembly: GCA_013436015.1. Classification (NCBI taxonomy): domain Eukaryota; kingdom Metazoa; phylum Arthropoda; class Arachnida; order Ixodida; family Ixodidae; genus Rhipicephalus; species Rhipicephalus annulatus. The sequence continues at coordinate 66,404 of WOVY01012817.1, read as the reverse complement.
GAATGTGAAGTACGGTGAGTGTTTCTTCACATCTGCCACGCAAAGGTGGATCGCCTCCTGACAAAAGAAATGAAAGTGTAGTGTATGTATGTCGTGTTCTTAGCCTTGTAAGGATTACTTCAGCGTGGTGTGATTTTGACACTGGCGGCCAATGACCAAGTTGCGGCTTGATGACATGCAATTTATTCTCTGTGTGTGTCTCATGTGCTCTACCAATAACCCCTGATCTTTCGCTTCAGAAAAGCTTTCAGGTCGAGTGCAGGAATTGGTATCAAAGTGTTTTAGCTGTTTTGTTGACGGATCCAGCTAGCTGGTCCACCAGAACATTGCCTTCTATGTCGCAGTGTCCTCACACCCAGCAGACTTTGACATGCTGCTTGGATGATTATACTGTGTGTAAAAGCGAATAAAGCGAGACAAGGACAGGGTTTTTGCGCTTTTTAGGTGTTTTCAGAGCTTTTACTACACTTAGGGAATCTGTATATATTATGGCCTTCTGTTGTTTTATTTGTTTAGTATGTTTAGCAGCCCCCAGTATCCCATAGGCTTTGCCGGTGAAAATGCTTGTATCCGTGTGCAGAACGCCGGCTTCCGAAAAGGATGGGGCGACGGCTGTATACGAGAGAGAATTGTTGGACTTTGAAGCATCTGTAAAGAACTCACGACTTGTGTATTTATGTTGTAGTTCAAGAAAGTATGTCTGGATATGTGCAAGTGGTGCATGCTTTGTAACCTCTAAGAAACACACGTCGCGATCGATCACTGCCACGGTGGCAGGCATACTACAGGAGCCATCAGACAGTCTTTGAGTGGCACACCGATTTCCTTCGCTAGGCCCCTCACACGGAGTAAGTAAGGCTGTCTCATGGAAGGCCGTTTTTCAAACACAGCAAGGCTTGACATGTCATTAATTGTGGAATGTGATGGGTGATACTTGTCCGCGTTTATATTAAAATAATATTTAAAAGACATGTAAAATCTCTATAGGTGGAGCGATCATTCGTTCGGTTCTACGTGCAGGCTCCCCATGGGGCTAGTGCGAAAAGCACCCATAGAGAGGCGGATGCCTAGATGATGAACAGGGTCAAGCCATTTAACAGCAGTAGGTGTCGCAGACTTATATACTGTTTCCCCATAGCCTAGGCGGGTACGTATGAGGCTTTTATACAAAATCACTAGGCACTTCGTGTCACTTTCCCATGTAGTTTCTGACAATACTTTTAAGACACTTATGACTTTTAAGCACTTGTTTTTTAAATACTTGATGCGTGGTATGAAGCTTAGCTTAGTGTTTATTATTAGGCCTAAGAATCTACGTTCAGTGTTAACAGCAAGACTTTGCCTATGCAGTTGAATATTAGGTTGGAATGAAAGCCTCTCTTCCTGGAAAACAAGATACACATGCTTTTCTGTGCAATCAGCTGGAAACCGTTTTCTTCTGCCCGATTGGAGACTTTGTTCAGACAGAGCTGAACCTGCCGCTCACACATGGCCAGATTACAAGACTTAAAACCAAACTGGACGTCGTCGACATGTGTGGAGTAAAAGATATTTCGAGAAATAGACAAGTGCAAAGAATTTATTTTGATAATAAAAAGTGTGTAACTAAATACACCTCCTTGCGGCACGCCTGTTTCTTGGACAAATGTTTGGAAAATAAGGCTGCCTACTCGAACTCTGAATGGCCGATTTGACACGTAACTTTCGATTAGGTTAAACATTTTTCCGCGCACGCCAAGGTGGAACAGGTCTCCTAATATTTCAAAGCGCCAAGTTGTATTGTAAGTCTTTTCAATATCAAGGCACATGGAGAGAAAATATTGTTTATGGACGAAAGTATCTCTGACCTGTGCCTCGACGCGAAGAAGGTGGTCTGTGGTGGATCTACCCTCTCGAAACTCGAACTGAAATGGGTCGAGTAAATTGTTTTTTTAAGCAAATGTACAAGTCGGCAGTTTATCATTTTTTTCGAAGACTTTGCACAAGCAGCTTGTAAGTGCAATAGACCCATATAGCTCGAAGCTGAAGAAGGGTCCTTGCCCTCTTTCAAAATGAGAATAATAACAGCCTCGTTCCAGGAAGTAGGGATAGCGCCAGAAAACCAGATAGCGTTCTACAAACAAAGTAAGGTTTTTTGAGTTTCAATTGGAAGGTTTTTGAACATTTCAAACATCACACAGTCAGAACCTGGAGTAGAAGTTCTGGAAGAGTTTAGTGATGTTCGGAGCTCAGCTAAAGTGAAAGCTTGATCATATGCCTCGTTTTTAGTGCACTTGTGTTCGAGTTTCTGCTTTTCTATTCTTGTTCTCTATTTTTGGAAAGCGTCAGTATAGTGTGACGAGCTGGTCACTCGTTCGAAGTATGCACGGAGGAAGTTTGCCTGATCTTCCGAGGTATTACCCTGAACGTTTACGAGTGGAAGTGAATGGACTTGTCTTCCTGCTACTCTACCAACCATGTTCCAGACTTTAGCCTTTTGGGTATATGAAATGATCCCTGATAAAAACTTGTGCCAACTTTCCCTTTTGGCCTGCCGACGCGTTCTCCTGGCCTGAGACCTCATTTTCTTAAAGATGTCAAGATTTTCGGCTATCGGCGAGTTCCAAAGCAACCACCATGCTCTCTCTGTTTTGCTGTTTGCGCGCGCTTCCGCCTTCAGAGTTCCACCATGTCACACGCCGTTTTCCAGTGTGTCAATTTGTTTGTGGGATGCATTTTGTTGCAGCATCAATCAAAAACGCTGTTCAGTAGTTGACAGCAACATCGATGTTCAAAATACATATGTCACTCCAATATAGACGAACGATGGTATAAAACTGTTCCCAGTCGGCTCTGTTTATGAGCCATTTGTGAACACGTGGTGGACACTGAGTTGCTGTACTTGTGCTAAAAACTACGGGGAAGGGGTCACTTCCGTACAGATTACTGACGACTTTCCACTGGAGTACAGGCACAAGAGAGGGAGGTACTATGCTTAGGTCTATAGAGGAGTAGGTGCTATTTGTGAGAATATAATAGGTTGGTTCTTTTCGATTTAGGAAACACGCCCTCGATGAGAGAAGAAACTGTTCAATCAGTCAACCTTGCTCGTCACATCGTGAGTCACCCTATAGCCTGCTATGCGCATTAAAGTCTCCAAGGAGACATAAGGCTCCGGAAGTTCATCAAGTATATAGTGTTAAACACGTTTTTGCAGCTGATAGCTGGGAGGAATGTAAATAGTACAAATTGTGATCAGCTTATCAAAAAGAACAGCTCGAACAGCCACTGCCTCAAGGGACGTTTAGAGTTGTAAGTGTGTGCATGCAATCCCTTGATTCTCTATAATGGCAACACCTCCGGATGATGTCCTGGCATCATCACGGTCCTTTCGGAAAATAACGTATTTGCGAAGAAAATTTGTGTGTTTTGAATTAAGGTGCGTTTCTTGTACACACAGCTTTTTTGGTGAGTGTTCGTGTAAATGTTTCTGGATGTCGTCAAGGTTTTTGAGAAATCCCCTGACGTTCTATTGTATATTTTGTGCGTTCATGATGAATGTGAAGTTGTGTAGCGGGTACGAAAAGCAAGTAGATGTTTAGGCGGGGAGTTTGAGTTCATGTAACAGGGCCACCACAAGGCCTTGTTATTTGCTTTTCTGTTTTCTTGACGCGCTCCAAGCAGCCGCGCCACTCTTCAGGCACCAAGGGTGCCGATGTATTCATTGCCTCCCCAGAGGCACTGGATGTCTGCACGTGTGAGCTGGTAGTTCTAATTTTGGGCTTCACCTGATGAGGGGAGGCCTTGAGACCCGAAGACCCTGGGGTCTCTGATCTATGTTCGTATGTAGGCGGAGTAGACTGAAATACTGCCCCCTTGAGGGCAGGTGCCACAGCCAACGGCTCGCTCTGTGCAGGCCGAAGCAGTGGCGAAGGCTGGTGCGATGCTACCTCGGACGCACCGCCTCAGCATAGATTTTGGGCCATAGAATGGCGAGACCCTTTTCTTGCTTCTTTAAATTAGATGTTTTCCTTCACCTTCAACGTGATGATCTCTTTCTCTTTCTTCAAGATTAGACATGACCGTGAGTACGAGGCATGATTTCTAACACAGTTGACGCTGTGTTCTGGTTCTGTGCAAGTAACGGAGGTGTGACCCGAAACTCGACATTGTGCACAAGTTTGTCGGCCACGCCAGCTTTGCGAGCCATGGCCATATGTCTGACACTGAAAACATCATCGCAGGTTAGGTATGTATGGTCTAACACGAAGCTTTGTGTACCCACTTGTGATTGTTTCGGGACGGATAATGGAGCCAAAGCTAACGATTATCTATTTGTTGAAGTTTTCTTGCCATTTCGCTTTATCTTGATTCCTTATACATTGATTGCATTTTCTTCTTTCAAGGCGTCAAGAGGTTCGCCATGTGCCAAGTTAACTAGGTTATCCTCCGATACGACTCCTCAGACCGTGTTCATCGAACGGTGTGCTGAAACAGTGATGGGGACATCACCAAAAGCCTTCAAACTGGATAATTTATCATATTGTTCCTTGTCTCAAACTTCAACGAGAAGGTCATCACTGGCCTTTTTTGTAGCTTTGTACCCTGTTCCAAGTGTGTCTATTAGGCACGTTGAAACTAAGAACGACGAAAGTTTTCTGACAGGCTTTGCTGGTGTGTCACTGTGGATAACGTAGTAGCGTGGAAATTTGTTTTAGATGCGGAAGCATCTTATACTCGCGCCTTGTAGTGCGCCGTCCGCACCGTTTCTCGAACATTCGACAGCTGACGCGCGCGCATGCGCCGTCGCGCCGTCGCCCACCATCTGTGCCGCGCGCGCTTCTCCTTCGAGAACATTCGACAGCTGACAGCGCATGCGCCGTCGCGCCGTCGCCATCTGTGCCGCGCGCGCGCTTCTCCTTCGAGAACATTCGACAGCTGACAGCGCATGCGCCGTCGCGCTGTATATATACTCAAGGTCGGCGCTCGCTCGCTCAGTTGCTGCTCGTCGGTTGGTTTGTACGGTGCGTCGACGTCCAAGGTCGCGGTGAAATGAATTCCAACGAATCCACAAACACAATGATCGACGTCCCTTCGACCAGCACCGCCCTTTCGCATACGTGTGTACGTGTTCACTCATTTAACACCCCCTCCTACAACCACGTTAACCAATTTAGCCATCGACCCAAGTAAGTCGCAATTTAACACCCCATTTCACAACCACGTTAACCAATTTAGCCATCGACCCAAGTAAGTCGCACTTTAACACCCCGTTAACCAATTATATGCTCCGCATCCTCCTCAGTGTTCCCCCGAGGGAAGCTGCGGGCAATCTTTTTTTGTTTAGGTGACATGCCTGAAAGCTTTCTTCGGTGCGCACCCTCTTTAGGGAACGATCAATAGAGAGTTGGAAGTTTTTTGCCATAAAATATGGAGTGTGTTCAGTGGTGGTGGCAGCCACCCACCACCGAGCCCGACGAGGGACGCTGCAAGACATGAAGAAGTTGCTTGGATTCACCAGCAGTACACCGACACTATAACCGGATGTGAGGCATCCGAAGGTGGAATGAACACACGAGGTTAACCCATGCCGCACGGAAAAAGCAGAAGTAAGCAGAAGAGAGCAGTCGACAGGACAGACTTAAAGTGACAGATAAAGACAAAGTCGTAGGGGAGAGAGATAGGAAAAGGCAACTGCCGATTTCCCCTGGGTGGGTCAGCCCAGGGGTGCCGTCTGCGTAAAGCCGGGGACAAAGGGGTGTGTGCCTCTGCCGGGGGGCCTTAAAGGTCTGATCACCCAGCGTCAACTCAAACCCCAGGATCCCCTTTCCCCGGAAATGGCTCAGCCATGCACGGCTAGGCGTGGGAAGGAGTCTAAACCTTCTTATTAGCTCGGGTCTGTGGTGTAGCTACGCACCAAACGCATACTTACGCAGGCGCCCCTGCGGGGTACAGTGGTGAAGCTTCTCCAACACTGTAGGCGCGGTTTCCTCTGAGCATTACTTAAAATCTTTGTAGGTGTAAACTGAATACAGTAGAAGTGAAATAAAAACGCGCGTAAAAATACCGACACTAATATCGATTGCAATATCTGAAATAGTCTGGAGAGCTTACCAATGGTAGTACCATTGATGTCACGTACAACCATTCTGACGCAGCCAACCAAACGAAGTGCCTGTATTCGCCAGGAGGCGAGCGTTCGGGCCATCAAATAATGCAGTTAGTTTTAATTTGTATGTAGGTTCTAACGACCCAAAACTAGCATATGAATATAACAGACACCGTAATGGAAGCCTGCAGAAAGTTCGACTACCTGGGGTTCTCTAAACAGATGCTACATGATTTTTGTAAATCATTTAGCATCATCCTTCTCCCTGTGCCACTCCGCTACAGTAGTGACGCCAGACAATGGAATGAAATTCCAGAAGCTGCGACTGGACATTCGCACCAAACCAGCTGACCTCTGACACGCCTATTTCTGTGGCGTGACGACAAGATAAACCGATGACATCCTGCAACTCGTTAGATCCAGAGTCTGCCAAATGCTTGTGAAGAAGCCCAGCCAATACGCTGATCAAGATAGCGGCTGATTTCTACTTGCGCAGCATTGTTTCGCAGCAGCGCGAATGTACCAGCATGGTAGCCATTCCTCCCCCTACTCTGCTATGCGTCGTGTCTCCTCCTGTGTTGCCAGCATGCGACCGGCTTCAAAGTTGCGATCTGGCCCTACCACAAGCAGTAGTGCCATGTCGCTTTCTTCCATCAGCGCTAAGAGTTTGTTTGGCACCTCAAGCCGGCGCAACCATGCAACCCCAACAAAGCCCATCAAGTCTGATTCACCCGGGTTTTTACAATAAGGCATCAACGAATTCACAGGTAATCATGTAGCCATCACCAGGCATCGCTTTTGATGTTTTGCCGAAGATGACGCTGTGCACGTGACATGCCACGAACGAGTGTCGGATCATGCTCAGCGCTTCGTCCACTACACCTGCTCAGTCAAGTAGCAATGACATAACCTGATGCGTCAGTGCCAGGGGCAATACAAACGCAGAAACAGGGGGCTTCCTTCCTTCGGGTGGTCGAATGGCGTACCTGTCGGCTACTACCGGAAGCGATGCCTAAGAAGCCACCCACTGACGACGCGGCCGTCAGCCCACAACGTCCAACTCATGGTCAGGCAGCTGTGACTTTAACGTTACCCCACCCACCCACGTTTACGCCAAAGGTTGAGGCAGCTTCGCAGCTCACCGTCGTCAAGAAATGTCAGATTCTGCCCTGAACTGCCACCGTCATGCTCCTGCCTACTGGTCAGAAACGACTTGAAGTTTCGAGTCTATGTTGGTCGAATGCAGCAGCGCTTCTTGCACTTTGTCAATCATTTTCCCTGTGCTTCGATCGGGGTCGCAGATTTTGAAACAAGCCTTGTCGCACGCTCGCGCACTTTCACACTTCAATGGCACGTTTATGTGCTCATCGAAGAGCTCACCCCGACAAACTTTGACATAGTAGCTTTACCGGTTTTAAGAGAAGCCATCGAACCTGCAAAAAGAAAGAGCCTAAAGCGACTACTGCTGACAGAGCGCGCATGTGCACTACACTAAAAGAAGATCGAGTGAACAGGGTGTCTGTTTGTCTCAAAACAATAATCATACAACCTCTTTGTGCTTGCTTTCTTAGAAACTTTGAGCTGGCCGCTTCCCTATCAAGAAGGGTATGCCACGCTTATAGCATGCATGTCATTCGAGATCCGAAAGGGTCTGGCGAATGCCAACTAGATAATTTCAGGCCTGCTCACTATTTATATCACGTGATATCATGTTACTTCGCTTAGACCAGTGTGTTTCGCTGTACGGACGTGCCTCAGCTTGGTCTCGTCATGTGACATACATGGAATGCCAAGACGACGAACGTTTTCGTCACGTGCTGGTGTGCTCATGGACGACTTCAGAACATCGTGTTTTTTTTTGTATCCGTGAACTGCAGCTTGGATATGTGATAAGGTTTATGCACTAGATATCTGTAATCTGTATGGCTGAAAATTCAAATGGTTCAACAATACTGCGTGGCGAATTCTTGTCACAAAGGGACCGAAGGTCGAGTGTTGTCGTTTCCTATGGACTATCGAAGAACAAATAGGAGCGCGTCGTTCGTCAAACTGACGCAAAAATTCGTTTTCTTCGTGGCCCCAAGATACGCGTGTCCTTACCTCCATATTTCCAATTCGTTCCTGTAGCACCAACTCCACCATGTTCCATTCTCGCTCTAAATTAAGGGTGGCATGTGTGCGTCTGACCTGTTAGCGTAAGCCCTGGATTTAAATGTATAAACGCACTTGGCAGTACGTTTTCAAAATAGGCGTTTTTCTTTCAGGGTTGGTAAACATATTGCTATTGACGATTTGTGCAGTGAACTTGTATTATCTGTGTTTACTACAGAGAGTAAAGTCAAAGGAATGATGTTACATGACTTAGTGCATAGGTTTTGTTAATTAAATGCATATATGTAGAGGTTGCTGCCAATGCGTGGCACCGGCTACTTCTATTCTCTTGCTCAAAAGTCGACGTCGCATATTTTGTAGCAAACACAAGGCTATACATATGTACATACCACAACACTTACGCAATAAGTCCAAGTTTTTCAATATTGAGATGTGCCCACAGCACACAAAAATGTGATTCGTAGAGTTTATTGGCGCAAGAGCCAGATGTGGCCAAAGAGCGCCAGAGCGATGGTAATGAACTGTGTGATATGCAGCGTGGATGAAACAAATGGGACGTGGCTGTAAATGGGCCTAAAACAGTCGCTACTGGTGCGCAAAACATACATGTAGTAAAATTATGGCAATGACGATTGATGTGTGCGATGGAGACATAAAATGATTTAAAATGATACGTATATAAAATAAAAACTTGGCGTGGAGCACCAGTGCCTCGGCAGAGCCCTTAAAAGAAGAGCATGGAGGCCTGGGTTGATTGAAAGCTGCTATCACAGTGCCATCTTCTGAACAGAAGACGCGGTAGGAACTTGTTGGGCTAAAAACATTCAATATATAATGTAAATGCAAGGTAAACAGCGGTAGCGGCGTCGGTACCGAAGCAGCAAGAGCAGGCCGAGTATACGGGCAGCGTCGCAGCAGCAATGAGGCAGTCCTAGCTCGTGCCTCGCGCCCACGTGTCGATGTCGCTGCAGTAGTGGGCATTCCTCTTCACTACATTTCGTCCCCCGTCGGAAAATGAGCCATCCTGGCGACTCACGGTGAACAGTGTACGAGCGGGTCGTAATAAGGTTTCAGCCGCTGTACGTGAACAATTTCACGTCCGCGAAAGCGCTGGTCTGTGGATGGCGTAACGGGTTCGACGATGTAGTAAACTGGTGAATTCTGCGAGACAATGCGGTAGAGTCCCTGGTATTTTGAAAAAAACTTCGAGGAAAGCCCTGTAGGCACAGCGAGAACCCAAAGCCACACAAGAGTGTCCAGAACAAAGTTGGGGTACGGGTGGTTATCGTCACGCCGAGATTTTTGTCTCCATTGGTCGATGGTTGTGAACGACTGGGTGAGCTCACGGCATTCCTCGGCGCGGCGGGCAGCTTCAGAGATGGGCGTAGACTCGGAGGAATCGGGGTGGTAGGGCAGAATGGTATCTAGTGTGGTGGAAGGGTCTCGGCCATATAACAGGAAAAATGGTGAAAAGCCCGTAGTCGCCTGTGGAGCAGTATTGTAGGCGTATGTCACAAAAGGCAGAATGAGGTCCCTGTCGGAGTGGTCTGAGGCAACATACTTTGATATCATATCCCCTAGGGTACGGTTGAATCTTTCCGTCAATCCATTCGTCTGCGGATGGTAGGCGGTGGTAGTCCGGTGAATAATACGGCATTCGGCAAGGAGTGCGTTGACGACTTCAGAGAGGAACACACGTCCTCTGTCGCTGAGAAGTTCGCGCGGTGCGCCGTGACGGAGAATGATGTGCCGCAAGAGAAAAGAAGATACGTCGCGTGCTGTGGCAGCAGGCAAAGCGGCTGTTTCTGCGTATCGCGTCAGATAGTCGACAGCGAGAACAATCCAACGGTTTCCGGAAGCCGTGAATAGAAGAGGCCCGTACAGATCGATCCCAATGCGGTCAAAAGGCCTGGCTGGGCAAGGAATTGGCTGGATCGGACAAGAGGTGTGATGAGGCAGAACTTTCCGTCGTTGGCACTGCGGGCATGACTGAATGTACTTGCGCAAAAAGGTGTACATGCCTCGCCAATAAAACCGGGAGGAAATCTGAGCGTATGTTTTGAAGATGCCCGCATGTGCGCACTGAGGGTCAGCGTGGAAAGCTGAACATATTGCAGCACGAAGATGGCGACGTATGACAAGTAGCCACTTTCGGCCCTCAGACTTGTAATTTTTGCGATAAAGGAGGCCATCGCGGACCTCAAAGTGAGCCGCTTGACGGCGCAACGTTCGAGAAGATGGAGAAGTCGACGGATCTGGAAGTAATCGCAGAACAGAGCTGATCCAGTCATTCTTGCGTTGCTCAGACGCCATGTCACAGTTATCTGGGAACGCAACCATTTCGTCCACGGCAGATAAACATGCAGAGCTTTCAGCGGACATAGGCGAGCGTGATAAAGCGTCGGCATCAGTGTGACGTCGGCCAGAACTGTAGACAACACGCATGTCAAACTCTTGCAACCGCAAAGCCCAGCGAGCTAAACGGCCGGAGGGGTCCTTCAACGTGGATAACCAACAAAGCGCATGGTGATCGGTGACTACGTCGAAAGGGCGACCATATAGGTACAGTCTAAATTTACCTAGAGCTCATATAATTGCCAGACACACCTTCTCTGTCACAGAATAGCTCTTCTCCGCTTTGGTGAGGGTACGGCTTGCGTATGCGACTGCGTACTCCTGAAATCCCGATTTACGCTGCGCGAGCACGGCGCCGAGTCCAACACCGCTGGCATCGGTGTGTACCTCCGTCGGAGCAGTCGGGTCGAAATGACGCAAGATTGGTGGCGAGGTTAACAGACGGCGCAACTTTTCGAAAGCATCGTCACAGGCGGGTGACCAAGCGTAACTTTTCGAGTCACTGCGTAGAAGTTCAGTCAAGGGGGCGGTGATCATAGCAAAATTCCGAATAAAGCGGCGGAAATAGGAGCAGAGGCCAAGAAAGCTGCGCAGATCCCTCAGAGACGCAGGTTTAGGGAACACTGCAACTGCCCGAAGCTTGGCTCTGTCAGGAAGAATACCCTCTTTGGATACAACATGACCGAGGTTGGTGAGCTGACTTGTGCCGAAGCGGCATTTCTTAAGGTTGAGCTGAAGGCCGGCGTCAGTTAGGCACTACAGCACTTCATCTAGCCTGCGGAGATGCGTTGGAAAATCCGGGGAAAATATAATCACGTCATCCAAGTAGCACAGGCATGTTTTCCACTTCAGGCCACGCAAAAGATTGTCCATCATCCGCTCGAATGTTGCGGGTGCGTTGCAAAGACCAAAAGGCATGACACAGAATTCGTAAAGGCCATCAGGTGTGACAAAGGCCGTCTTAGGCTGATCTTCAGGTGCCAGAGGGACTTGCCAGTAGCCACTCCGTAAGTCAATAGAAGAGAAAAACTCCGCACCTTGGAGGCAGTCAAGGGCATCGTCGATTCTCGGTAACGGGTAAACGTCCTTTTGAGTTATTTTGTTAAGACGACGGTAGTCAACACAGAAGCGAATTGACCCGTCCTTCTTCTTAACGAGAACGACTGGAGATGCCCAGGGGCTGTTCGAAGGCTGGATGACGCCACGCTTGAGCATGTCAGCTACTTGGTCATCGATAACCTGGCGCTCGGCTGCGGACACGCGATAGGGTCTTTGACGCAATGGCGCATTGGTACCCGTGTTGATGCGGTGACACACGACGGACGTGCGGCCGAGGGGAGTATGCTGGCAGTCGAAGGAATAACGGAACTTGTTCAGTAGTCGTAGAAGCTGAGCACGTTGCGAAACGGTTAACGTGTCGGCGATGGAGCTGCTCAGTACGTCCGGCCTAGTGGTCTGCGGCGAAGAGGCACAGGTCACTCCGGCGACTTCGTGTTCAACGGAAGGACCAGCCGGCATGTCGATAATTGCAGAAGGGTCGAGACTGTAAACACGACCGACGCACTCACCCCGGAGTAGTGTTACAGGACATGACAATAGGTTCGAGATGAGTAGTCTGCTGACGCCGTCATGAAGTTCTAGAAGGGCATAAGGTAGCGGCGAACACTTGCGACGAACGAAAAGAGCAGATGGCGTGAAAAGGGCACTAGACTCGGCGAGAGAGTTGCAAGACACCATGGTAAGGGCAAAAGAGTGCGGCGGTATGATGACGTCTTCAGCAACAACTAGTTTATCCCCGGTTTCATGAGCATCATATAATGGAGCGTCGTCAAACACTTCAAATGCCACCTCAGCGCGCGAGCAATCGATGACGGCCTTATTAGCGGAGAGAAAATCCCAGCCCAAAATGAGGTCATGGGAGCAGGAATCCAACACTAGCAATTCAACGACATAAATGAGGCCATCAATCGCGATGCGAGCAGTACAAGCAGCGGCCGGTGTGACGTGATCTGCACTGGCTGTACGAAGTGATATAATAGCTAGTGGCGTCATAACTTTTTTCAGCAAGCGGCAGAGTCTAGCACTTATCACTGAAACTGCGGCACCGTTGTCGACAAGAGCGAGTGCAGCGACGCCGTCCGCATGTACGTCCAGAACATTCGTTGGTGAAGTGAGAGGCCTTGGTCTTTTCGCTGGCGACGCAGTTCCTGCCTCTGGAACTGCGGCAATTAGTTTTCCCGCTCCGGCGATGAAGGACGACGACGCATCGGCGATGGCGAGTGGCGTCGAGGTGATGGCGAGCGGCGGTTAACAGGAGGGCGGTGGTCGGCGTACGATGACATCTGGTCGGGTGGCTGAGAGCCTGTGAACGAACGGCGCGGTGGCACATAAAGGGCAGGTTCGAAGGTCTGGTCGTAGCTCTGTCGGTAGACAGGAACGCGCCGACGGCAGTATCGCGCTATGTGGCCAGGTAGCCCACAGGCAAAGCATATTGGGCGATTGTCGAGTGTACGCCATTGTCCACTACTCTGGACGGACCTTGACTGAGTGAACCGAGGAGTGAGTCGGAGCGGCACGGCTGAGGGAAGCGACGTAAAAGTCTGAAGAGGTGGTCGAGCCGCTACTTCAGCATAGCTTAGAGGTGCATTTACCTCGGCACAGGCAACAGGGCTCGGCAAGGGTGAAGTGTCACGGGCAGATGGCAGAGCCGCGCAAAGTTGCTCCTGGATGACCTGGCGAATGTTTGCTGGCAGAGGTGACGCTGGTTGGCCGGCTGTTGATAGCAGCGATAGCTGACGAGCGACCTCAGCACGAACAAACTCCTTAATCTGCGATAGCAGCGACTGAAGGTCAGATGTGGTGGTCAGGCTGGAGAGGGTGTCATCCGGGACGTCAGGGCGTCGAGTGAGAAGACGCTGTCGTCGCAGCTCGTCGAAACTCTGACACAACTCAATGACCTAAGAGACAGTGACAGGGTTCTTGGAGAGCAGCATTTGAATGGCGTCGTCGGAAATGCCTTTCATGATATGTCGCACCTTGTCAGTTTCGGCCATCTTCGGGTCGACACGCCGGCAGAGGTCAAGGATGTCCTCTATGTAGCTGGTGAATGTCTCACCAGTTTGTTGGGACCTGCCTCGTAGGCGTTGTTCTGCGCGAAGTTTGTGCACACCAGGGCGTCCAAAAACATCTGCGATCCAGGTTTTGAAGGTAGTCCAGGTGGGGATATCCGCCTCATGGTTTCTGTACCAGAGCTTGGCAACATCCGTTAAACAAAACATCACGGTGCCAAACTTTGTGGGATCGTCCCATTTGTTAGTAGCGCTGGCTCGTTCATACGATTCCAGCCAATCCTCAACGTCTTTCTCGTCGGTGCCGCTGAAGATGTCGGGTTCTCGCAAGAGCTATGCACCGGGACAGCTCCTGCGTGGCGAAGCCGGTGGGGGTGTGAAGACAGCGTCGTCAAGCATGACGGACGGCAGCTTTCGGCTACGCAGTTCCAGGACTGGGGAAGACCGCAGCACTCTCCACTAAAATATAATGTAAATGTAAGGTAAACAGTGGTAGCGGCGTCGGTACCGAAGCAGCAAGAGCACGCCGAGTATACGGGCAGCGTCGCAGCAGCAATCAGGCAGTCCTAGCTCGTGCCTCGCGCCCACGTGTCGATGTCGCTGCAGTAGTAGGCATTCCTCTTCACTACAAATACTACATCTTTTAGAAAGCTTAGCACTGATTTTGTTTAAAAAAGCGGCTCTTCACCGAGAAACAAAATAGGACGTAAAGAAAGGTGATAGCGGCTTGCTAAAGGAAAAAATCTCTTTCTCTTTCAGCTTCCGTACACTCCAAGAGGACGTGGAGGACGGTTAGCTCCTCACCACATCTACCACTAGTAGGAGGTTCATCGCCAGTCAGCAGAAAGCTATGGGTACCATAAGTGTGTCCTATTTTGAGGTGACAAAATAGGACATCAGTTCGCCATGTTCTCGTAGCGGAGGGCCAGTAACCTAACCACGGCTTAATCAAGTGAAGCTTATTACCTATTTCTGTGTCCCACAAGCGTTGCTAGTGGCTTCGCAGTTTCTTACGCAGGAAGGGTTTTAGGTCTGTTGCAGGGACAGTAGCGGTAGGGTTATAGCGCGCAATATAATTGACGTGCCCATTTGGTCAGCTAACGAATCGCCCTCGATACTTCTATGACCAGGTACCCAGGAAATAGTAACATGCTGGTTGGACATATACGCAGTACACAGGACGGAATACAACTCAATTATTACCGGATTTCTGAATCAAAAACATTGATAATAATGCACTTACGATGCTTAACAAGTCTGTAATTAGAATTGATTTTTGTATGTTTGATTTTTATATATTCTTCACAGCCGACAATAGTGCATAACCCTCAGTCATAAATATACTTGTTTCCGGGTGCAGTACACTGGATTCCGAGAAGGACGGTCGACGGCTGCATAAGCCACACCTGCATGCGACTTAGAAGCATCGGTATAAAACTCTACGCATGAGTAGTGGGACTAGAGCTGTCGGAAATGCATTTTAACATGTGCTTGTGGTTCGTGTTTAGTGATCACGGCAAATGAGATGTCACAATGTAAAAGCTGCCACTGCCACGGCGGTATAAGTTTCGCTGTGGGCGTAGGACAAAGTTCTAGCAGTGGAACACCCATTTCTTCACTTAAGTTTCTCACACGCATGGAGAACGGCTTTCTCAATGCTGGTCGATTTTTGAAAATGGTGGCAGCGGTCATATCGTTTATAGTTGAATAAGAAGGATGTTTGATGTTTGCGCCTACCTTTATAAAATATGTAAAACTGCTATAGGATTGCTGCAGGTGAAGTGACCACTGATTCGACTCTACATGGAGGCTCTGGATCTGACTAGTCCTGAAAGCACCGGTTGCAAGTCGAATACCCAGATGGCGAAGGGTGTTTAGGATTTTTAGTGCACTTGGCATTGCGGAATAAATAATTATAGAGGCATAATCAAGGCGCGACCCGACAAGGCTTTTGTACAACTTCAAGAGGCACTTTCGTTCACTACCCCACGTTGTACAAGATGGGAGTTTTAGGACGTTCATCGCTTTCAAACGTTTCATTTTGACATATTCAATACATGGAATAAACTTGAGCTTAGAATTTAAAGTGGTGTCTAGGAATTTATGCTCGCTGCTCAGAGAGAGTTGGTCTCCCTTAATCGCAACATTTGGTAGTGGCATTACCAAACTGTTTTGTTTTACTTGAACTGTTTTGTATTACTTTCATTGTGACAATTTCCTTT
This sequence comes from Rhipicephalus annulatus, assembly GCA_013436015.1. Taxonomy (NCBI): domain Eukaryota; kingdom Metazoa; phylum Arthropoda; class Arachnida; order Ixodida; family Ixodidae; genus Rhipicephalus; species Rhipicephalus annulatus. The sequence continues at coordinate 50,559 of WOVY01012817.1, read as the reverse complement.
TCGTTATTCTAGCATGGGCATGACCGTGAGTATGCGGCATGCTCCCCATTACAGTTGGCACAGTGAATAGAGTTTTCACAGGCATCAGATGTGTGTTCTTCGCACATCTGTGGTGCAATTATATACAAATTCCAAATCCGGACCGATGCGGTCTGTCGGTGACGTCAAAAAGTGGGCGGTCCGCAGCGGTCGCGAGGATGAAGGAAAGATAACAGCCAATGAGCGAAATGAAGTCTTGCGTCATCATTTTGACGTGGACTTGGGGACCGTATAGCAAAGTGAAAAGTGTTTGTAACGTGTTGAAAAATGCTTAACTACTTTTGATCACCATGAAAATGTGTTGGCGCAAGTTTTCAAACGTTCAATAAGGAATACGGCACAATGTAAACGTATTTTTCTCTTTATTGTTTTGAAATGAGGCTAAACTTAGCGGGACGGTAAGTAGTGGCGCTAAGTACAACCTCATTTCAAGCAGTTACTGTTTCCATATCTCCACCACTATACAAACCTAAACGGCGCAACTTTCGAAGTTGTTGGCTCAGTCGAGCGCAATCATGGTGGAGGGCAACGGCACCAGTAGCCAACAGCAGCAGCGGCTCATCCGCGATTCCGAAGCTCAGCGCGCGCTGGTGCTCGCCTTTATGGACGAATACCCCCAGCTCGTGGCGAAAGCCATCAAGCTGCGGCACGGCGTCACCGACCGGCGGCTGTGGCAAGACCAGAGCGACGTGCTGAACCATGAAGTGCCTGCGCAGGAGTGGCAAGCTTGGTGGCGCAGGCTGGTGCACGAAACTCGCCATGACCCCGCCGCCACCAGAGAGGCACAAACGTGAGTGACCGTCGAATGGTGCGGGCGATTTGTTCTTTGACATTGGTGTATATTTTCAGGGGCACTGGAGGGGGTTGGCTGCCTGGCTTCCACGGCCGGGTTCTACAGTTGACTGGGATGACACGCTTCAGTGGCGTCTTTGGTCTCACCTATCTACAGGTAAGCACTCTGCCGCCGCAGTATGACGGGTTCCTGAGCGGTACCATGACAGAGTTTGATATCTGAAAGGGTGCCTTCAGCGGAACCTTGCTAAACGGGAATATAGCGCAGGAGAAAGTATTCAAAAGTGGGTAGGTTTAACTAAAATCTCAGTTTGCAGCCCTTGCAGTACAAGGAGTAATAATTTATTATAAAACACGCAATGCTTGCGGGCAAGTCTATGCACTAAAATGGTAATACATGATATCAATGACCACTGAATAGCTGCAGAACATTTCCGCAGATGTTTAGTACGTAAGGTTGCAATATAGCCAAAGTAACGAATACCCACTTTCTGAAAGATCATGCTTACTACACTTTCCAGCAGGTGAATGTTCCCACTGCTGCGGTGGAAATGGATGTGGAGGCCGCTGAAGCGGCTGAAGATGGCAGTGACACAGTAACACGCAAGCATCTGAGAACTTAGTGCTTTATTGAGTGCAGGACCGGAACCTTGAATAGGGCGACAAGGTGCTCAAGGTGAGTAGACCCTTTGTTTACATTTTACATAAGGGGCGTAAGCATTCTCCATGCTCTATTATGATGAATGAAACCAACTTGGGCTGTAAACAAGAATCATGCATTGTATTGAGGGCATGGTATCGGGTATCTGCAATGATAAACTGCCGGGCAAAAGGTTGGTTAGCCCTGAAAAGGGCTCTTTCATGGTGAGAGATGCATTTGAGGACATTAATAAAGAGTAGTTTCAACAAATGTTTGGTGGTCCGCCCGAGGAGGGCATAGCTTGTACACAAATCTTCCCATTTTCAAAGGATGCCATCAGGCCAGTTGATCTTCAACTGAGGGGAAATTGTTGTGCCCGTTTCAATTCTTGGCAGCAGCAGCAGCTTCCAGCCACGAGATGGTTAAGGGTTTACCGGCAGTTCACTTAAACATTTACACCATAATGATTCATCGCAGGTGCTGCGGGAGATGAAAAAAATCAACCACCCGCATCGCTTCTGCAGCACGGCATGTGGCAGCGGCACAGGAGAAGGCGGCAGCGGTGCAGGAGGGTACTGGCCATGGCTGAGGGCTTTCTGCGAGAAAGGGATACGTAGTTTAGTTTAATTTTTCGTCATGTGTTCAATGTTTTTTCTTGTCTTCATTCATTAATGATTTGTCGGTTTCAATGGGTTTAGGTGCTGCTGTTCATGTTCAATTTTATATGCTTCGGGAGACATATACATAATTTAGTTTCTTTTTCGCCATGTTTTCAACTTTTTATCATTCATAATTGGTTTAGTGTTTTTGATATGTTTACGTGTTGCTGTTCATGTTCTATTTTATACGTTTTTTTTTGCATTTAGTACATATTACTAGATGTAGGTTAGCATTTACTTTGTACAAGGAGTGCAGCATTTTTTTATGTTCGATATATGCATTTCTCAATGTATGTTCGAGCTATTCCAGTGGCAGTGTTTTTATTCACATTTCAAAGGTGTCTAGTCATTCACACGAAAACCACGAGTGTATAGTAGACATTTTCTGTTAATGTTTCTGTGATATTTGTATTGTCCCGCTGTGTTTTCTAGCTCACTGGGCTTTTTATGCAGCATTACCACATAGTGTAGTAATGTGATATCTTTTTGTATCACGCTGTTTTGCAGTTCACTGTGACATTTTCATTTCAGCGCAATGAGGCTAAGATGCAACGACTACATTCTGAATCTTGTTTGGGAAGCGCTAAGCTAGTAAGTGGTCATCTCGCACAGTTTCACAAATGAAAATGGTCATCACAGCAACATGCCAGCGATTAATTTCATCTAGTTTTTATCGTAAATGACTTGTTGTGGGAATAAATTTGGAACGTGGTGTGATTTGGGAGCCGCAAGATGGCTGAGCAAATTATTCATTCTGTATGTTATCAAAACAACTCGCCTGTTGTTTGCCGTCTTGATTTGCGTATTTTTTAGCATTGCAGCATGACTGCATGCAGTCGTGAATTCAAATTAAATGTTATTTTAACATTCACACAATGTTTAGGACAATGAGCAAAAAACCAGCACAACTTGACGAGCAAAACTGCTCGTCAAGCCTGGCGTGCAAGATTGAATGCTTGTAGTCAGTCACTATGAGAAGATATGGACTTATGTATCAAGTGCTCATACAACATGTTACTAATGGAATCTCGATTTTTATGCGTTCTGGTGAAAAGAGTTTTTTGACGTTGCTGCATTGTTCGCACAATTTTTTGATAGCAACATTCAGCACAGAGTGCTGCTCATATACGCTTGCTCCAATCTAGTCTGTTGTGACTGTGATCACTAATATGGAAAAGGGTGTTTCTGTTGCATATTTCATGTGCAACAGAAAATGCAGCGTTTTGACACTCCCACCTTGCTTCATATTGAAGCACAAGTAAGTACTTCGTGTATTCAACTGTGGCAAACACAGCCCGGTCATGTCTGGATGCACTAGCATCAGTGTAAATAAATTATGTGTGGGATATGAAAACATGAAAACTCACCGTTCCTGTGTACTTCAAAAAAGGTCCAAGACAGCGCTGCTGCCGTCTCTGAGCAGCACGTTGCGTGGTGTGAGCATATGGCTCCCCCTTGGCTCCCCATCGTCATCCTCAGCTGGTGGCATGTCCACAACATACTCGTCTAAGGTCCAGTCGGCTGCATGCAACGCAATGTTGTGGAGAGCAAAGCAAGCATAGATAATTTGCGCTGCCCGATCGGGGTTGTAGAGCATCGTTCGAAAGTGCTGCAAATGCGAACTTGCTTTTCAACACGGCGATACACTTGACACAACATTGTGCATGGATGCGTGCTCCTTGTTGTATCGGCCTTCGGAAGCGTTGCACGGTTGACTGCCAAGGACTGGAATTAAGAGCCCTGGCTTGAGGGGATAGCCTGCGTCTCTTGCAATGTAAGCATAAAAGCTGAGTGCTCTGCCCAGATAGTACACATTAATACTTACCAAGCAGATATTCCCCAGGCTGCAGATTTGAAGCTAGGCGTGCACGCAGTGGGTTGTGTTCCCACACCCAGGAGTCGTGGCACGAATCTGGGAATCATGGGTTTATGACAATTATGCGCAGCCACGCTTTGCACACCTGCGATAAGGAGCGATATAAAATAGCACTGCATTTATACTCAGAATAAATCCCTTTTTTCTACGCATATGCAGGAAACAATGCGTACTAGTACAGTCATTGGTACAAGGAGCTTCACTTAGAAGGAAACACAGGGTGTAGCAAACTGAGGAGGGGGGAGGCTGCTGTACACATAGCTACGACTTCCACTGAATGATCGATAAGTGAAAACCTACGCGTTGCTCTTGGGAAAGAACACTCGTAAATACCAAAGCCAGCTCGTGCAATTGTGATTGTAAGCACTTTCGTGTTGGAAATACTTCCCTGTCGTGTATATATTTCTGCTACGTCTGCTGCCAATATTAACGATTACCTCTAAAATGCACAACTCAATTGCGCATGCATGCCAGTGCAAAAACGGCAACTGGCTCACGCACAAAGCACTTGCCACTTATTATTACCGAGGCCTTGCGAGCCACCATCTAGCTGGCACCCAATTCCCTGCAGGTTCTTTTTCATTCGTTGCATTATTACTTTTTCCAGCTTTGGCGTCACAACTGAACAATTGCTCCGAGGGGCAAGTAATAAAGGATCCTAACAGTACTTACGATCATCACGTTCAGGACTTAATAGCCCCTTCTGGACATGAAGCTCGCCGTGTCGGCCAGTCTGAGTCCCTCTGGCTTGCGAACGGTGACCAACGTGCCATCGGCACACGCCAGCACCCCTGGGATGCAACCGCGTAGCACAAACTCCGCCGTTGCCTCTTCCTTAGCAGCTGTTGTCAGTGGGAAGTCGGCCACGCTTTTTCTAGCAGCCACGGTAATGATCGCCTCCGTCACCTCGTGGATGGTGTTGCTCACCATCGGCTGAGACATGCTGATGTGTTCCTCGCGACCAATGCTCTTCTGGAAGCTACCGGTGGCGAAAACTCGCAGCGCGCACAACACTTTTCTCTCTGTGAAAAGGCCACTGGCTCGCTAGCATCCGATGATAGGGTCAAGTTCGTCGCACAAGCTACGCACTGTTTGTTTGGACAGACGAAAACATTGCCGGAACTCTTCTTCGCTGAACTCTTCAAATGCATCTTTTACCTCGCGTCGTCGCCTCTGCTCGGTTAATGCTATCGCACAGGCAAGACAAAGCACCGTTTCAGTGGGTAACGCCATGTTGTCTAAATGCCCCGATGCCGAAAAGTCGCGAATCCTTTTCATTTCAATCCAATTCAGGCCACCTTGCAGCCATTTCAATCCATCCGGTTGCTTTCGGACGGTCTCTCCGACCATTCCTTCGCCTTTCTCCGAAAACCGAAAAAAAACAGTCACGTGACACCCCAGCCCATGTCACTCATAACGTCGCAGCATTCGTCACAGCTTGTACGGGCCGATCGCGTGCGACTCAATGAAACAGACCGCCTTTGTCCGGAATTGGAATTTTTATATAATTGCACCACTGATGTGTGATCTGATCGGCGTCGCTAACGCTTGACTTACCACGAGAGCCCCCGGCATACAGGCCCGCGGTGCCACGCGCCAAAGATCCACGCTTGACATGACCGATCGCGGCAACCGCCACGCGCAGAAGAACCTCGTTAAACTCTCGCTCGCCACCGAGACCTGCCTTCAGCCAGGGGTCACCGCCGGCGCACTCTACCAACAGTGGTACTCAACGCGAACACAACGCCATCCATCATCCGGCGGTTTCACCTCCGAAATGTGGCTTCTGTGCGAGACAAGTGCGCCACGCGGCGCAAACAAGTTTATAAGAGGTGTCTGCACCCCCACAATACCACGAAATGTCAAAAGTGATCTTGTCTCCTAAGTACTAAACTTGCTTTAAAAAGGTATTCGCAAAAATACTGCAGTGAACACAAAAATATTCTTATGAAACATGCCGGTTAACAATGAGGGTATTGCACTTTTTTGTTTAGTACTTCTGAGATATTTTTGGTCTCTCTAGAAAGTGAACGACTGCACGCGATGCAGTGGCTTGTAGATTTCATTTTGGCCATGAACCCAACAATTGTGCCTTTGATGCTGGTCACTTATCCAAAGAATTTACTTTCTGTAAAACTTTGTTTCGAGGTCCATCATAAGTTTTACGATGTAGAATTAGGGGCTTAACATCTTCTTGAGCTTTTCCACATGAGCAAGTAGGACTGCCAGCTTTCCTTATTCTATACAGGAAGGGCTTCGTGTAGGCCGTACCAAGTCGAATTCTACGAATAAATGTTTCTACCAATCGGCTGATCTTCAATAGAATTATAAATTCTATGCCGGAATCAATGATATACAACTGGGAATTTCGCGCGAAATTATTGAACCAAGCTTTCATGGACAATTTACAGCTCAGCTTATTTATTACACATCATTATTCGGCAGAGGTAGCCGTGATATATTATTCTCCTGCTGCATTGCATGCGTCATGCGATCAGCTATGTCGTTTTCTACAATTTCACAGTGGCTTGGTACCCACTGGAACGTTATGTTGTGGTTTAAATCTTTTGCTGTAGCGTAAGTCCTCTGTATTTCATATGCGAGCACACTAGTTTTGTTGCCCAAGCTAATTATTTTAAACAAACTAATGAGGACTGTGAGTGACATATCGGAGTGGACCTGGCTGTAAACATATCAAGGGTAAAGCACAGAGTATTGCATAAAGCTCTGCACTTGTGGATGTTATGAAATGGCTGAGCTCAAAAGATTTTTTCGTTTGGTATGCAGGTAGAAAGAATGCTGTCGTAGAGCCTTGAGTGAGACATGATGAGTTGGTGTACATGTGAATACAGTCTTCATATTTGGTATAAAGATGTGTTAGAGGGCCTGTAAACAGGCTCCTAAACGCTCAGGAAAAGCTCGCGTATTTTTTTTGTGCGGAACCGATCTCCTTCTACGCACAGTGACGTCAACTCAGCATTTGGCGACGTGACGCTGCACGCAGCTGTTCGATTGGTCCAAACGAGGTCTCAACAAATAGTTATAAAGTCAACGTCACCAATCGCTGAACTGACGTCACTGCGCGTGGAAGGATATTGGTCACGCGCAGAAAAAACGCCCGAGCTTTTCCTTCGCGTTTCGAAAGCTGTTGGCTGCTTCTTTAAAGTCAATTTCTTCATTGCAATTTTAACACAACTTTCTTACAAGGTAAGTCAATCCCGGAATAGAAATTGTAATATATTGAATAGAAAGTCGCGATGGTGGATGAAATGCCCATGAAGGCCAGTATTCATGCGTAGGCAGTAAACTCTTGCACCTTACTATAGTTTTATGAATTCGTGCAGCTGATCTTCCCTGAATAGCTTGGTTGAGGTGTTGATTAACGTGTTGAGTCACCAAACGCAGATAATACCGACAAGTTTCCGTGAATCTAAGAGCATGGAGAGTAGGACCCACCACAACGTCCGTCACCGCCGGGAGACCTAACACGTATCGTTCGTCGCGAACTGGGAGCAATGGCTCCCTCGGCGTTCTAATCGCGCAGTACCGATACCATTCCTGCTACTGTTTCTCTTCTTCAAGTCATCGTGCGCCAGGTGCTTGAAAACATCGGAGGGCATTCCGTGAGCCATGTCACCGCGCCCAGAGTCAGCGAACGTCCTTTCGTGATGCCCTCCTCCGACCGACGGTTTTCTACACGTACTCGCAACCCGACTGAGTGGTCAACTGCAGATGACTGCCCTGTATGTTTCAACTGCCACCGCGCTGAATATGTTGCTCGTTACTACGGTAACACGTGGTCCTCGGCACCTAGTGAACCGTCAAATATGACCCGTATTGACTGTACCACCTGCACCTTTTCACCTGCCTAAGAGTCCAATGCCGTCGGCCATTCTCGGAACACTTGGTACAGCCGCTCGCCTTCACCACGTGGGCGCTAGTCTCTTTCGCCGCAAATACGTATCCCATCGTCCCGTTCACCGCCGCCACGGCACTTCTCGTCCCACGTGGCTTCCGGCCGCATCGTCTAGGAAAACTGAAAAATGCAGGCTTCGAAGATCGTGATGCATTGACGACTTCCGCAGATAATTTTTTTTCGTTCCCACCAGGCAAAGTGTCATAGACGTTGAAGTAGACGGCGTACCTGTACAAGCACTTGTAGACACTGGCGCAAGCATTTCGGTAATGAGTTCAAGCGTACGCACATGTTTGAAGAAAGTTCTTACATCAGCGGCTGCACAAATGCTCCGCGTGGCCGATGGCGCGAGCCGATGGTTCTCGGTCTCTGCACTGCCCGGTTAAGTATAAGCGACTACACTACTATCATTTTAGCAGTGATCGACGACTGCATTTATGGCGTTATTCTAGGCCTGGACTTCTCGTCGAGTCATTTTACTTTTTAGGATTGTACGACCAGCGTCCTTCAGCTAGAGCTGCCTCAGATAGTCTATGAACCCCACACTGCCCCGCAGCGCTGTGCTCTCTTCAGCATGTGCGACTGTCTCCGCAGGCAGCCACCTACGTCGTTTCGACCGCACAGCCATAGGTTTCCAGTCGTTAATATGTCCTCCTTTCTCTTGCCGACGTCCTTTTAAGCCGCTACATCGCCAATACCCATACGCTTGTGACTGTCCTTGACATCTGTACGTCGCTCCCACTTCTCAATTTCAGCTCTTGCCCTCAAGTGCTTCCTTGTGGCATGTTTTTGGCAAGCGCATCTAATGCTAATGAACTTGAATTGGTGGCTCTCACCATCTACATCGATTCACTTCAGTCTCCTGTAGATAACAGCACCTCCTCTCTGCAAAATGTTTTCTCGGCAATAATTGCACCGGGCCTCAATCCTGCACAAGCCAATCACATCCATCGCCTTCTCGCGTCATATACTGACAATTTTGATTTCGACTACTGACCTATAAACACTGGTGACACCAGATAACACTGGTGACACCAGATAACACTGGTGACACCGTATAATGCCGTATAAACACTGGTGATGCCAGTCCTATTCGCCGACGCCCCTATCGTGTCTCCCACACTGAGCGCAGAGGTATACAAGCGGAATTTCACATAAAGCTCACTAAAGGTGTCAAAGAACAATCAAGTATATAGACCTTGGGCCTCCCCTGTCATTCTTTTGTAAAAAAAGACAGTACCTGGAACTTCTGCGTTGATTATCGCCACCTCAACAAGATCACGCGAAAAGAGGTATACTCGCTACCACGCATCGATGACGCGTTGGACTGCCTGCCCGGCGCTACGTACTTTTCGTCTATTGATCTTCGTTCCGGCTACTGGCAGATTTCTGTCGATTTTATGACCCGCATGAAGACGGCCTTCATTACTCCGAATGGTTTATACGAGTTAAAAATTAGGCCTTTTAAACTATGTAGTGCGTCTGCCACATTCGAACAAATAACGGACGCTCTTCTGCGTGGTTATAAGTGGTCTACTTCTCTTTGTTACCTAGACGATGTGATGGTCTTTTCATCTACTTTCGATAGGTGCCTGACCCTTCTTGCTGCAACTCTCACAGTCTTCAAAACAGCTGGGCTACAACTCAAATCCAAGAAATGTCGATTTGGCCGCCGTCGGATTGCTGTTCTGGGCCATCTTGTAAACGCCGATGGCGTCCAACCTGATCCCTGAAAGATCCGCGCCGTGCGTAGGTTTCCGATGCCCCGTTCTACAAACGACGTCTGGAGCTTCGTCAGCTTATGTTCGTACTTTCGTCCTTTTGTGAAAAACTTCGCCGACGTTGCTAGGCCACTAAAAGATTTGCTGACGAAGGATACCACATTCTCATGGGGCAGTGATTAGGCTCAAGCGTTCCCCACTCTCCTCGGCTACTTTACTATGTGCCCCATACCTTCCCACTTTAATCCTTCTGCTGCCACAGAAGTTCGCACCGACGCCTGAGGCCACGGTATGGGCCCAGTTCTTGCTCAGCGGCACCACATCAGGTATTGCGTGATAGCCTACGACAGTCGCCTGCTTTCTGCTACTGAGAAGAATTATTCTATCAGCCAGAGAAAGTGTTTAGCTTTAGTTTGGGCCATCGCCAAGTTCCGGCCATATTTATATGGTTGCATATTCTCCGTCGTTACGGACCACCACGCCCTTCGTTGGCTGACTTCTCTGAAGGACCCAATTGGACGTCTGGGTTGCTGCGCTCTGAGGCTCCAGGAATTTTTAGCGTCAGCTATTAGTCTGGCCAATTGCATAAGTACGCAGACGGTCTTTCTCGTCATCCGGTGGATATTCCTGATCCCGTTGCGACTGGCCTGGAGAGCAGCGTAATGGCTTTTACTGACACAAGCGATATGCGCATTGAACAACAAAGGAACGACGCAGTGCGCACCATTAATAACGCCACCTATTCTGACAGCCATGACAATGAAACTCGTATGTTCGTGCTGCATGAAGGCATCCTCTACCACCGCAACATCAGCACTGAAGTTCCCGAGCTTCTGCTTGTCATTCTTCGTCATCTACGACCTTCAATACTTGAACAACTTCACGACGCGCCAACAGCGACACACCTCAGTGTTTCCGCACATACTACCACGGGCGACATCGGTTTTTCTCGCCAGGACTGTACAGAAGCGTGCGTCGATATGTCGCCACGTGCGATCTCTGTCAGTTTCAGAAAAAAATCTTCTTTGCTTCCAGCTGGATATCTCCTTTCAATTGAAGTATCCACTGTACCATTTGACTGCGTCGAACTCGACCTTCTTGGCCTTTTTCCAACGTCGGCACTGGGAATTAAATAAATCACCGTCGCCACAGATTATGCGACCCGTTACGCGATAACAATCGCTGTGCCAACCAGTTGCGCCACTGACGTCGCGGATTTTCATCTTCATGACGTCAATTTACACCACGGTGCACCCCAACAGCTGCGCACAGACCGTGGCTGCTCTTTCCTGTCCAAAGTTGTTGACGACCTCCTTCGATTATGTGCCACAGCACATAAGCTATCTACCGCCTACCACCCACAAATAAATGGTTTAACGGAACGTCTCAACCGAACGCTCACAGCAATCCTTTCGATGTACGTCTCCGAAGATAATCGCGACGGGGACACCACTTTGGCCTATGTGATTTTCGCATGTAATCTCTGTCGGCATGACACCGCGAAATTCTCCTCTTTTTATCTTGTGTATGGTCGCGACCCTATGTTGTCATTTGCAGCCACCTTGCCTTTCAAGCCATCTGCTTTCGAGTACGCTGGTGAAGCTATTGATCGGGCTCACATGGCTCGTCAAATCGCCCAGTCTCGTTTCACGAGGTCACAGGATATGCAAAAAGCTTGCTACGACCACCGGCATCGTAATATAACGTTTGCCCCGGTTGACCACGTTCTCCTCTGGTCATCGTATCGGCATGTAGGTCTCTGAAAAACTTTTTGTTCCGATACGCAGCACCCTACGTGATCTTAAGTCAAGTTAGGGACGTCAACCATGAGATAGTGCCATTGCACTCCAATACGTCACCAAGTTCGTCCCTTTTTGACAGTGTCCATGTTTCCCGCATGAAACCCTACTTCTGTCACACTTATCCGGACTCGCAGTAAGGCGGCACCCTAATGCCCAATGGTCCTGTTACAGAGATGAAGTAAAGGAACAAGAACGACACAAGCAGCTGACAGGCGCGCGACTCTGTGAATCAGCCATTGAAAACTTTCGCCTGTGGTTTTTCTTCGTCTGTAAATACATTTCTTACAGAACTCACCAAACCCGTAAGAATATTGATTAGAGTTGACTTTTTCCTCTAATGTATTCATCTGTGGAGGCCAAGAGAGACGTCAGTCTAAAATAATCCGAAAAATTTGTGCTGTCGCACAAGTTGTAAGCGCTGATAGCCTATGTCAAGCTTGAATTTCTCAAGCCCCTCCTTGTGAATAGAAGTACACCTGTTTATTCATGAGAAATAATTATGCTTCAGCTCCTAAAAAAGACGATATTTATTGTCAGACTATTTTGTAGCTTTTGCTGAACTGGTTGAATACTCGCGTTAGATGCCCAAGTGCATAGATTGTCTGCATATAGTGAACATTCCAAACTAGTAGGTAATATATAGGATAATTCAGCCATTACGCAATTCAACAAAAATGGGCTGATAACGCTACTTAGTAGACTCGTTGACCAACCTAATGCTGTTTACTTTTGCCGTCAGCTGTGTCAATGAAGATTTTCTTGTCTCTGAAGTGTTCTGCTCTCAATCTTGGTGTTATGCCAACTATTCTTAACTGGGTGAAACCATGTAGTATATCAGCGTGGCTAGTTGTGTGAAATGATCTCTTTATATCTAGAAATACTGCAACAACAATTTTTCCACAGCTCCTCATGATCTACGTAAGTGACAATGTCTGGAATGAAATCCATGATGCAGAATCTATGGAAATCATGGTATGGAAGTCTGCCATATTTGCTGGAAGTATATTTGTGTATTCCATGTACAACGAAAGTCTGGCGTCGATCATCGTTTTCATTAGTTTACAGAGACCGCTAGTTAGGATGACAAGATGGAAAGCATCTTTGGATAAAGATGTTTTGCCGCGTTTGAGAATGGGGGTCGTTCTTGCATTTTTCCAGGAAGATGAAGGGGACTCTGCTGTCCATGCATCAATAAATAACTTTAACAAAGTATTAGTGGCCAAAGAACACTGGTTTTTTTGGTTCCGCCTATGTTATCCCACCAGGACCAGATGCCGTCCTCTTTTGGCACACTGCAAGTGCGCGATTTAATCATTCGAATTAAAACGTATAATCTAAATCATCATGGCGTCTATGAAAAATCAATCAGTGCTTTCTTATCCTCAACAGACCTAATGTATTCAGGCGAGCGCCCAGCTGCACTTGCTCATTTAGTATGCTGACAAAACGTGTCCGCAATGGCCATTTCCGGCACATTCTTTACTAAAGATAAAGCCCTGAATGGTTGTCGATGTGTTATTGTCCCACTTAAGGAGCGTAGAACATTCGATAGTTTTGACTCGGGTGTAAGTGGCGTTAGCGAAGTGTAGAATTTCCGCCAGTGCTTTGTGCCTAGTCTATCTAGTTGTCGGCTCATGCGGTCGTGCGTTTTTTTCGACAGTCGCGGCAATATTCAAGCAGTTCTGTGTGTCTGTATTTTTCTTCAGCTCTGTGACAAAAGACCCTACGTCTTTCGTATTGAGCGTTTTTTCTAGCATAAATTTCACAAATTTTAACGATTGATGATTGATATGTGGGTTTTAACGTCCCCAAACTACTAAATGATTATGAGAGACGCCGTAGTGGAGAGCTGCGGAAATTTTGACCACTTGGGGTTCTTTGGCGTACACCCAAATCTGAGGGAATTTGAACAAACTTGGAACACCGCTTTAAATTGTACTCCATGAGTGATACTAAGCTGTCAGTGCCAGTAGCAGTATCAGCCTAGTGTGACTTGTGATAACGAAAGGTTGCCAATTAGTTATATTTGCTCAGCGCCTATAGTTAGAAAAATTTGTTTTATATGCTGTACTAGGATAGATAAATGATCACTACCCCTTGTTTTAATGTTTGCTCACTTTGAAGCTCCACATGCAATTTCATCTGAGGAGAGCGTGAGGTCTAGGCAACTCGAGTAATTGAAGCCCTGTAGGAACGTCCTTTAACCATCATTTACCAAGCACAATAAACTATCCCGAATCGCTTTTTTGGTAGTTTCGGCGACGATCACAGTAGGCGCCTTCCAATTTGACATTGTGAGAATTGAAACTTTAGCAATGTATCGCAGCTTGTGCGTAAGTCTGAAAAAAGGGCTGTCAGTGCTGAAAGTGAGATATTTATGGAAGACTGGAAATAAGCGCTTACTATAGTTATATTTACTCGATCAAATCTAACCTCACATGCTACCTATTCTGTATAACCCGATGATGTAAGAATTAACTGTACTGATGGCAGGTGTGTTCTCACACATATCATCGCTCTACTTGGTCCTGTAGAACTGGAGGACATATACAATACGTTGGTTGCTAACAAAAAACTATTGTCTGCCCCTGCCTCTGTTATACATTACACTGGAAACGAGCTTTGAGCGACATATTTTCAGAAGTCTGCACATTTAGGACGAATAATATTCGCATTCCACCGGTAGATCACGACATTTTTATAACAATTTATTTTATTTTTATTTACAGGTTCTGCAGGCCTATACTCACGACCTAGCAGAAGGCGCAACAAGAACAAAAAATAAAAAGTTGTACGCTGACACAGCATATAATCAAAAGACTTATCCTAACATAATCAAGCACCAATAATCAGATGACTTCTGGCTCTTAGCCAGAAGTGTTTTGGCTGGTAAACAGTCAACATACGCAGCGAAACTCAACAAATAATCAAATCGGGCACTGCCAACACGTATTCGGCTACTTGCCTTTTTCGGTACTTTCGGTACTTTCGGCATTTAGTACTTGTCAATTAATGTCTCACCTGCGCAATGACTGTTGTGGCTACTTGTAACACTGCCAGCAACATCGACAAGATGGCTTTGACTTCAGGCAGGTTGTTAGCTTCTGTAATTGGGACCAGCAAGGCTTTTGAAGCCGAGAATGGCATTGGTATGACAAGATAAGCTATCAACACGAGCAGTTTTCTGGTTGCATTACACTTCCTGGACGTGATGTGCTCGTGTTTTGTCGGATGCTAAACCTCTCGTTCCTTCTTCCTTAAGTTCCCTCTTGAAAATTCTGTCAAGCTTGCCGCTTGCTTGTGGATGTCCTAACATTCTGCTCTTGCTTCCGTTGTTCCCTTGCAGCTTGCGCGTACGTCATTGCAGGGTCCTGGTGTTCAGGTGCTTGTGGTCGAGGAGACCATACAGGGTTCGTATTGTCCATGTTTGGCTCAGGCGCGCCGTGCTGTTGCCTACTACCATAGATGATGCCACGTTGATTTTGAAGAGAAGCCGCCTTGCCCCGCTGCGGGGTTCTAATGGCTAAGGTACTCGGCCGCTGACCCACAAATGGCGGAATCGAGTCCCGGCTGCAGCGCCTGCATTTTCAATGGAGGCGGAAATGTAGACCCGTGTGCTCAAATTTGGGTGCACGTTAAAGAACCGCATGTGGTCAAAGCTTGCGGACCCATCCACTATGGCGTCTCTCATAATTCTATAGTGGCTTTGGGACGTTAAACTCCACATATAAATCAATCAGTCGAGAGAAGCTACCTTGTTCTGCGGGCTTCCAGAAGATGAAGCAGCATGGGGCGCCCCTTGCAATTGGCGCACTTAGATTGTGTTATCTATTTGAAGACCTTGTGAAGATGGTCTTTAGCGTATATTTTGCAGCGCCTCCTTTCTCGGCAGTTTTTCGCCAAATGTCCGAACCTCTGATAGTTAAAGCAGAATCTTGCTGGGACCACATATTCCTCAACTGGATGGCTGGTAAACTCAAGGAATACTTTCTCAGGAAGGGATCTGTCATATCCTAATTGTAAAGTCACGCTTCTCAGTTAATGTGATGCTACAGTGCTGTCCTTTTGGTGTATGTAACGGCCCTAGTATCCGGCCGATGTAACCCCTACCTCTCTTAAATATACTGTAAGTAGTTCTTTATTGTACTATAGAGGCACATGTCTAGTTTTTTCTACATTTTAATATAATACTATGGAATGAATGGCTTCACCAGGAAGCCAGCCACATGCGCACACAACAACAAGATTTTGGCTGATGCAGGAGTCTTCCCTCTTTGGTCAGTCAGAAAGAAAGCACTTTCTCTTTTGCTAGCGCAACAATTTTCGACGCTACAGCATTCGCGTTTACTTTTTAGAAGGTTCCCGTTTCTTCTATTGATTGGAATACCGCAAAAATTTTCTGAAATCTCTGTTTATGTCACTTGAGGAAAAGCATCTGCATCCTCATCAGATTCAATTTTTGTCATCAATAAAGGGGTACGTCGATGTCTCCTCCTGCATGTTGTCCGCCTTGTCTTCCACTGGCACTTTTTTCGCAGAACTTGCTTCGTTCGACATGTCCTCAGCTTTCTTCATCACCTTCAAAACGAGTGTCGTGCCCTGATGTAAGAAATCCTGGCAGAACCTCTATGGCCCTTAGGCGTGTTGGTTCCGAAGGCCCGTTGTGGCAAAGGTGGCTCTTGCCACGCTCGTACAATCTGGCTGGTTCCGTCCGCCATGGTGGCGGTGAAACGCCGCCGCTCCATGGCGTCGCACCATTTTCTGCTATCGGGGGTCAAAGCCAATGTTGCCCTGATTACTGTAAAAACCATTTTATGGCTGGCAAAATATATTTTTCAGGAGCAAAAATTTGAAAAGTCCTTTTGAATCTTCGTCGTCGTCGTTCACCATTAATTTTACCAGCTTCTTATCGAATTGTTTTCTTGAAATTTAGATGCGTGTAGACAATAACAGTACAAAGCTCTCAGAAGTTTCTATCGGGTGTCTGAGGTGTACCACAAGCTAGATCATTTAAGAACCGCTAACATATATGCCAATCCGAGAACTGACCTGCAGTAGTTGCGCCTACGGGTGTTACGCTGTTTAATCTAGACCCAGTACTAAAATTTTTCTCAGGCCTCAAGTTGTATGATCTACTACGCTCCACTGCGACAGGGGCCAGAGCAAAAGAAAAAACACCACTCTTTGTGCCGGCCACAGAATATTTTTGTCCCACAAACAATTTTTTTTCCTTAGAATAGTTGGCCAGCGCCTCACCACTTTGTGACGTCATGGTGGCTGGGACATGAAAACCTTGAACGGATTGTCGAGGTAATAAATGCTTTGTTTTTCTGGACATGTGTACTGTGCCAAGTTACTACACTTAGGAAGCCTGTAGTGTGCAACTAAAGGGAAAGTTGTAGGCGTAACACTAAAGGCATAGGATGACATCCAAGGAGATGAGATAATAAAGACTTGTAGTCGATATATTCGCTATAAAATAAGAATGTTGTGTCGCTGAAAGGAATGAGACTGGGTCGCCTGGTACCTATTCTAGGAAACGGAGAGCCACTATGAGTGATAGAATGAACATCAAGAAAGGAAAAACGCCGCTGTTTCTGGAATCACTACTCGCCGAACACCTGCCGAAAAAGACTACCCAAGTACAATGCGGCGACATGTAGACAATGGGTGTCTCACTCTCATTTTTCAACATACCGCATACTGTAAGATCGTTCGCGCTCTACAACGTTGATAAAAAAATTGACCCTGGTAAACTCATTTTTCCATTGAGTAGAAAAACAGATTTACGTAAGCATTTCATGGACCCAAGTGATTGCAAGTGTACGGTAGACTTTAGCTGTAATCTGTTCAGTAAAAACATCTACAATATCCTTTCGACCCTAAAATAAAGCAACAAACGTGCACAGTCTAGTTCTTCGAGTGAAGGACGATGAAGTTTAATATCTAAAGAAAAAGGCGGCACCTTATCAAATTTCTTGCCTTAGCACATAGATCTTTAAAAATTATGGTTACGAAAACCTTGTGTGCTAAGTACCCCCTTCTACGCACGACTCAAGAAATCTTCTACGCGTCGACGTCAGGTCGCGAGTAGAGAGAAACGAGTGACCAACGAGCGCTTCGCTGATTGTTACTGGAGGAGCCGGGCGCCTGTCTACTCGCAGGCGAAATGCTTCCATGATGGACCGTCTCAAGGCCAAGCGGAAAGCTCGAAGCACACAGAACACCGAACTTTTGCAGGACGGCCGAACACTGATCAACGATTCCAATGCCAACATTGCCAAGCTCATAGGTATTCTCGACTTCCTTAGCACGAGTAATCTGGAACTATCAAGCGTCTATGCCGCTCTCAAAGAGCACATTTCAGACGATGAGCTTGAGGCAGAATATATTGTTGCGGCAGTGTTTGGCGACCAGGCAATAGGCATGTTCACTGATATACGCTGTCAGAACGCCACTTCAGGACGTGTTAGAAGCCAGCCGCAAGCAGCAGTATTAGCTCAGACGACCACTATGGCTGAAGCTAATGCTCAACCAACGACTGTAAAGCCAGGACTTAGCGCAGGAACTTATTCTGGCTTTCGACCGCCTAAGCGCAGCCTTTCGAGTTTTAACGGCGATATTCACAATTGGACAAAGTTTTTAGAATAGTTTAGGCAACTGGTGCATCGCAACAAGACATTGTCTGCGACAACTAAGTTTTACTTCTGACATCATTGCCTTGTAAGACAAGTGGTGGCATCTGTCGCTGGCCTACCAAGCTGAAAATCAGGCTTGTGAACGCCGTCAAAATTTTGAACGAAAGGTTTCGCTACCAGAAGAAAAAAGAACATTACCACCGCCAGCTTTAAAAAAACTACCTCATGTCATGACGGGAAACGATGTAAGAGGTCTCAAAAAGTTGTACGACACCGCGCAACTGCATATTCGTTGCCCGAACGTGCTAATGGCCGACACTGAGGTTTACTGCAATGCTTGTCGATGTCCTGCGTAACGCCTTACCGGGTGACATTGTTTGGGAATTCGTTCGCGAAAAACGTCAAGAGCAACTAAGAAGTACTCCTGTTGCAGAACCTGTGGATAACGTGTCACAACAGGCACTCGCAATTGCGCCTTCTGAAAGTGAGCTGAATAACCGGCTCCGATTTACAAGGATGCAATTACACAGCCGAGAGCAGTGCTATACAACGCCAAGAGAGCGAAAGGGAAATGTTGGAAAGTTTAGAGACCACCATACCGTGTCAGTGTTGTATACCACTACTGGGATAAAACGTGAAGAATGCTTCTATTATGGGTCAGATGAGCATGGCGCCCGCACTTGTGACTCCGACATTTCTCTCGATTCGAAGAAGTAGCAGCTAAGCAAGGACAGTCGTAGCTTCAGGTGTACATCCCGAGCTAATAAGGCGCGGTCCTGTCATGGTAATCTCTCTTGTTCGCTTTGCCACGGCAGACATACCTCAAGTCTGTATGATCCAATCTATAAGAGGCAAGAAGGTACACTAACATCTCACAGCATGACAGCATTTGTGTCAGCCAACACTGTAGCTCGACACAATGAGTCATTCTGCATTATAACAAAGACGGACAACGGAGTATACCTTCAAACATTCTGTGCTTGGACATGCCATTATGACAACTGTAGATACATGGGGGTATCTTGGATGCTGGAGGTCAACGATCATTTTTTAAGAAAGATCGCGCAACTAATCTACAACTAAAGGTGATTCGAAAGACAAGAATCACATTCAATATTTTTAGAAGAACAACTTCCAGACCAGAAAAACTGAAGGTTGGGGAAGTGCGACATCACAGCCAGTATAACTCGCAAGTTTACATTGCACAAGCAATCACAGTGCCGTTTATTTGCCACAACGTCTGTACATCATCCAATCGAAGTAATTTCGCGAGACAGCTGTGACTGAAAAAAATTAACCGCTGACAAACGATGCTTTCTAGGAGCAGATGCAGAACCCGGGCTACCTTTACTTATCGGGTCAGAGACAAGAATTCTATTCGAACTGGCGAATTCGTGCACAGCACAGATATACATAGTTTGGTCGCTATGAATTCATAATTTGGGTGGACTTTCCAAGGCCTAACCCATCATGCCCTATTCACCACAAACAATGTGAATTTTATAACATGTGCACTATGCGTGAGTTCCCATGCTGACGAAGAAGTGACTCCACAGAGGTCACAGTTATTTGGGAAAGTCAAAGCAAACGTTTTCATGAACCAAAGCGGCTCTACTCAATTCAAGAGTCTCGACTCGCTCCGCGATAGAGGGAAATTCGCATGGGCAGTGTGCAGTTGAACCACCGCTTATTGAACAGAACCACAATAAACCACTCACTAGACTAGTGAAGAAAGCTAAAAAGCTTTTTTCTAAATGAACAACTGCAGCGATATGTCATGGTCATAACACAATATCCCTTGCATGAACATGCGCACTTAGTGCCGAAAGATGTTTTTGAGAGTCGACATACCTTCGGCACCCCCCCACCAAAAAACTAACAGGAGAACCGCTGACTGCAAAGCTGAGCGCACTTAACGCATCGTCGCATACACCAGCTTTACCATCTCTTAATTGCCATCCGGACAAATGGTGTAAGTTCGAAGGCCCTAAATGGCTGGACCAGTAAGATAGACAGGGACTAAACAACCACAAGAGTTTTCTACTTCCGACAAAATCGTGGCACCTATGGGTGAACCGAGAACCGTTAATGTGCACTACAGAGAGTTGAATGAAGGTGTTTTGAATACGATGAGACAAGTTCGGTAGTGCTTCTGGATTATTCGTGCTTGTCAGAAAGTTAAACAAATTACAAACATCTGCTTTTGCGCAACAGGTATTGCATGATTTCAACGCAAGTGCCGTATGCTCCACTGCCACCTGAGCGACTTGTATCTTCAATACCGTTTGAAGTAACGGGAATCCATTTTGATGGCTCCTCCATATAGCTAAGAGGAGTCTCATGGACAAAGCTTGCAAAAGATAAACTTGCTGTTCAGGTACGCCACAACTCAAACAGATCATCTTGAATTGACGAATAGGCTTTTAACTGACACCTTCCTTGTGGAATTTCGATGCTTTCTTGCTCAAAATGCCACTGACGCGGTGTACTAGGACAATGCAGTGACATTCAAAAAGGCTTCAAAACACCTGAAAGAAGTATTGAAGATCATAAAAACCTCTCTCTTTGTGTCCTTGCTTGCTACGCACCGCAAAAAGTGGAAGTTCATTGCGCCAGGAGCGCCTTGGTGGAATGGATGTCGGGTGAAGCTACTTAACCCAATCAGTGTTCACTGCATAACGTACTTGGAAAGAATTAGCTCGACAGTGAAAAGACAGAGATTTTGCAACTTGAAGTGGAAGCAGTAATCAATGCATAACTTTGACGTGCTATTATACTGAGGCAGCAGAACCTACACCAATATGCCCCACCCATTTTTCGGTAGGATGTCGAATGATTGTTTCTTCAGAGCCACATAGCTGTCTAAGTCTGAAGCAAGATGCATACAAGCAACAACGAGAGACCTCACTAAAAAGTTGAAATGTTGTCGACTAAAACTGCTCGGCAGGTTTGTTGGTTACAAATAGTATGCGAGGTATAACGCATCCAGAACGGGACAGAGAAGAAGACACGACACATACACAGCGTTAACTAGAAATATATTCGACTAAGGTTACCTGGCGGGATTGTTGGTTATTCATAGTATCTGAGGTATAGCGCATCCAGGACGGAAGAGAAGAATACACAACACATACACAGCGCTAACTAAATTATAGTCGACTGAGGTTGCACGGCGGGCTTGTTGGTTATCCATAGTATATGAGGTAGAGCACATCCAGAACGGGACAGAGAAGAAGAAACGTAGCACACACACAGTGCTAACTGGAAATGTAGTCGACTAAGGTTGCACGGCGGGGTTCTTGGTCATTCTTAATATCTGTGCTACCGCGCATCTCGGACGGGACAGAGAAGAAGACACAACACATACACCACGCAAACTATAAATGTAGTCGACTAAGTTTGCCCGGCGGGCTTCTTGGTTATTCATAGTATATGAGGTATCCAGCATGGTAGAGAGAAGAAGACTCATAACACATACACAGCGCAAACTAAAATGTACTTGAGTAAAGTTGCACGGCAGTCTTGTTGAGAATCTATTGTATCTGAGGTATAGCGCAACCAGGATGGGACAGAGAAGAAGACACCTAACACATACACAGCGCTAACTTGAAATGTAGTCGACTATGGTTGCACGGCGGGCTCCTTGGTTATCTATAGCATGTGAGGTATAACGCATTCAGGACGGGACAGAGGAGCACACATAACACATACACAGCGTTAACTAGAAATGCAGCCGACTAAGGTTACATGGCGGACTACATTTATACACTGCTGTGTATGTGTTAACTGTCTTCTCTCTTCAGTCCTTGATGAGTCATACCACAGGTACTATGGATAACCAACGATCCCGCCGTGCAGCCTTAGTCGACTAAATTCATATTTATCACTGTGTCTGTGCGTATGTTATTTCTCTTCTTACTGTTCCATCCTGGATGCGCTATACCTCAGATACGGTGTAGCACGGACCTGTCAAATCAAGACACAACAAGGCAACAATGTGCAGCAGCCAGCTCAGAAGCTCTATAAGCAAGAGATAGCCTGTGACTTCTAGGGTGGGAGAATGAAGAAAATAAATAAAGATAAGCAGCCCAGGTTCGCAAGAGAAGACGATGAAGTTAAAGCCGCTAAAGGCAAGATGGCTCCTTGTCCAATTTCTCTCCTAAGCGCATTGTTTTCGTACAACTTCCGCGTATATTTCAACTTGTGGCGTCAAAAAAATTTTGCACTCACAATTCTTCGCGATGTTCACTTTCAATACACCACAACTGAAGTCCTCAGGTGCAAACCATAGTTCTTCGTTCTTGAATGGTGGCTGGCCTGTAATAACAAAGAAAAAAATGGAAGTTTTTTATGATCACCATGAAACGGCTTCCTTACTGCGTGGCAATGAATGCTATAGAAACAGGTGGACAGCAATATACTGCAGTTGTTGCTGGCCCCTTATGAAGTGTTCACCAAGAAACGAGTAAATCTGTAATGCTTTAGCAAATTTATGAAGCACGAAAAATAAAGGGTGGGAGAATACCAGGCACGTTAATTCCACGGGAAGGATTGATGATTGATATCTTCGGTTTAACGCCCCAAAACCACCATATGATTGAGAAATACGCTGTATTGAAGGAATCCGGAAATTTCGACCACCTGCGGTTCTTTCACGTGCACCCAAATCTGAGCACACGGGCCTACAACATTCCCACCTTCATGAGAAATGCAGCCACCACAGCTGGGGTTCGATCCCGTTACTTCGGGTCAGCAGCCTAGTACCTTAGCCACTATGCCGCCGCGGTGGGCCTAATTCCATAGAATGGTTGATGGATATATCATACTCGGCAGACGACTTGTATCTCTTTGTATGACGCTTCCTTTGAGTATTGTAGGTAGTGTATGATTCATGAAAGAGTGATACCAACCGATATTTCGGTCATGATTGTGAACGACTAGAAAAATCGGAATGAGGTGAAGCAGGTTCACAGGTCTACATTTACAATGAATGGTAGCTTTTTATCGCTCAAAAGCAAAGTATGTGTCAGCTGTATCTTGTGTCTATCAAGAGGGCACAAATCACGTGCGGTACTTCAAAAAAATAGTTTCACTCAAAAGTTGAAGACCATGCAGCAAGTCATATATGTACCCTTCACAGAATGTCACCGAATAAAAATGCACAGGTGTAACCTTCACAAAAACAATTGAGTGTAGTTGTTTAGGCAAAAGACACGCAATAATGCTATGTGAGCCAAAAAGAAAGGAACGGAACAAGGGCAGCGTATGTTGCGCGCTGCTAAGATAAGGAGTCTACATTTTGAGTAACAGCCGGAATTCCGTGAGGAGGCTGGCGTGGGAACGGGAGGAAGAGAGTTACGTTACTGAAATGAAAGAATTAAACTTCATTGGCTGGTCTACATTTTCGGAAGCCCTACCACTTTGCTATCATGGGAAGGGTTAAAGAAATGCTAAAAAGAATGTACCGTAACAGTGGTGCAGTGGAAGCACCCAGGAAACAACGACTTGTGTGCTTCTATTCGCGGTGAGATCAAGTTATAGGTGCCAGCACCGTCCCCGTGGTAGTGTGGACAGGTGGTTGGTGGCGCGTATAAGTATACAAATGCACGCAGTGATGGTTCATTTCAGTGGCTTTAGCCGATTGTAGGCAAACAAAATTCGTTGACTGCAGTTTACTTGTAATATCTACGCTCCTGTCAGCCGATTCGCTGTAGAAAGCCCATACAACGTAACTATTACTTGCGAGTGAAGCATAATTTGCCTATAAAACGGATGCTCGTCCAGAGTGACTGTGAGCTTTCGTACCATATAATGGTTTTGCTTTGTTGTTTGTACGTGTTGAGCAATTGTGTTCCCCTACGCTTCGATGGTATAACGTGAATGAACTACATAATAACTCCTTGGTTATTTCAATACAAAAAAGAAAACGAGAAAAAAAGATCGTAGAATGTACGCATATCAGCGCAATGACTTCAGTACTAGTGTTCGCGGAACACGCAAATGTAATTTTATTTTCATTCTCCTCATCATGAAACAGTCGATAAGTCTTCTCAGGAGAGCTTAGTAGCTAACAGCACTTTGCCCTACGTTTTACCATGCACATATACGGTTTTGCGGCACTAAAAGTAAAGAAGCTTCTAAGATTTCAGCAGGAAGCTTTGTCGATAGAACACGTACATGGCGGCAATACAACAAAGGGATTGTATTTTATGGGACATGTAGACTTCTTTTTCATTCTTTAAGCAAAACATCATTACTGCCTTTTATAAGTCAATAACAGTGCCAAACGAAAGCTCAAGACAACATAAAAATGATGAAATGTTCGGCGAAATCAAACAACGTAATTGTAAGGCCAGCCATCTGAATTATTTCCCAGCTTGTTTAAAGCGTTCCTAAATTTAAGTGCATGGGTGTTTATGCATAAATTTAGCGAGATTAAAATTGCGCACGACAACAGCGTTTTAAGTATAGTTTAGGTACCGAAGTGTCACACTTTGCTTAGCAAAAATATTTTTTGGAGTGGTCATGGCCAGATTAACGCAACTAAGAATCAAGGCATAAACGATGGACTATAGCGCTTATAGTTAAACACCTAAGAATGGGAAGGTGCATTGCCTAGAGACAACTTTTTGCTTACAGCAAAGTCGGTAAAACGCTTCACACACACGTCATTCAAGAGTCCTCATGTTTGTAACGATGCTAACTGCAATTTATGATGTGCTTCAAGCAAAAAGTGGCACCCACACTCAAATTATTTTGGTGAATGGAGTGTATGATGAAAATACAAAGCACTTCGAAAAGTTGCACTGATCTTATTTCAGTGCATTAACAGCCGAGCAAGAGCAAATGCTTTCATACTCCGTTCGATGCATACGTACAAGCAGGTAAACGTGCGCCGAACAAACCAGCCTTTGAGAACGTGCAAGGCCTAAACGTTCACAGAGTGAGGTATCGGGCTAGTTAATTTTTCAGGACTAAAAAATTTGCACTACAGTGCTGCCGAGAACGAAGTTGACGAGGAAACAAGAATAGAAGTGGACAGCACAAGGGCAACCTATCAACTGATGTCTATTGAACAAACCTGGAGGACAGAAGACTTCCAGCAAAGGGAAAAATCGGTTTACGAGAAGAGTGGGGCCCGGCAATCTTGCTCCACGGTTTTCAGATGCTACCCATGTGGTAGAATCTGATGATGTGGTGCTAATTCAAAGTTTCTATCTGAGTATGCTGATTGAATTGCTATTTGTGACTTCTAACGAACTCGATTGCATTCTATTGCACTTACCCCTACGGAAAACGAATTCATCAGAAGACAGACAAACAGACAGACAGACAAGACAGATAGACGAATAGGCAGACGGAGGATTCACCATTTACCGAAAAAACCCTCTGAAGATACGCCTAACTCATCATCATTCACTTCGTGAATATTGACGCATGTGTACTGGCGGACAAAAACGACAATATAGAGCCTTAGCTGACACCGTGTAGTGGACCTCTGGCTGTTCGAGGACGAACTGGCGATTTTGCTCTTCGGCTGCTGAGAATCGCTGTGCCAAGGCTTATCGCTCTTTTGTTCGCGTGGCACCGAGACATGGGTAGAGGTGGTAGACCACAACCCTGCCTGATGCTCCACACTCCCGCTGGGTGCCTTTCATCTAGCCCGGACGCATTGCCACCTTTTGCAACTCTCATGCGCTGGTTCAGTTGACGGATGCTTTGGCTTCGAGCCAGATTTCAGTCCCTCTCCGGAATCTGCCAGGCGTCGCTGTCACAGGTCCCGTTAATTAGGGAGGTGATCGCAGGGCTAATGCCAGGGGCCGAAGTATCAGCACCCTAACTGCACCACGAAAGTGTGGACAATTTAGAAGTGGTCCCCTGTGGCGCGCAAGCGGACGCCGGCTGTGGCCCAATGAACAAGTCAAAGCCGAGAGTTAATAAACAAAACAAACGTATATTCTCAATTATGGCACACCAAAATGATACACAAGTGTGCACACTTGACAATCGTTGAATACGATATGTAACCAATCAAACAACGTACTACACAGTACAATCAGCCACATTCGATACAACGAAAACAAACAACAATACGCACTACAAAGCAATCGCATGCATCGTACAACCAAGACAACTAAAGACTAAAGAGTTTAAAAACTTATTCATTCCGACATCCTTGGAACAAAAGTCTGAATGATACTCTTCCGAGAATCACTCACTAAAAGTCCAGCTCTGTTGTCGTTCCGCTGCCCCCGAAGTTTCTCTTGCAGGAAACCTAAAGTCTTCGATTGGCCGCTCTCAAAGCACCAACTTCGCCGGTAACACGTCGGCTTTCCACGCGTTGTGATTGCAGGACGCGTCTTCACTCTGTGGTGGTAGTCTCACATTCTTCTGCTTGTAGCACGAGTCTTCACCCCTTCAGGTGGAAGTACTCTTCATTACCCGTTTTGTCACTAAGGACAAATTCTTCGCCTATACGATACGGCAAAATGACCCTATGCACTCTTGCGCAAAACTTTCATCTTCTGCCTACGCACAAGGCCGCAAACTTTCTTCATCTCCTCCTTTGTCACTGAGGACAAAAGGCCTCACTTACACGCACAATAGCGCAACATTCCTTCTTCTCCTGATCTATCATCTCGGCTGCTTGGTTAAATACTCTTCACGCTAGATTCCAGAAAATTCTCATCATTTCTGTCAGCGCGATACGCAGCGAAGCTGGGCAAAGCGCGAGACGTTTCGAGGGCGTCCGCGACACATGACACAACTTCGCATCACCACGCCCCTTTCCCTCGAGAACCTTCCAGGGCTTGCTCGGCCGACGATGTGAGGAGGTTAGTTGGCGAACTACATTTCTAAGCGGTGTAGAGACGGCTCGCCCAGGGAGTCTTTGAAAGCTTTTCTTCTTTGTCCTTGACCTTGAGGCGTCTCTCTAGCGCTTGGTCACGAGAATGCGGCGGCGCGCCCTTTTTTGAGCGCTCGTTTGTGACACTGCCCCCACTTTAAGAATATTAGCTCATAATATTCAAAACGACACAAACGAGTGCGAACAGTCACCACACACGTAAAGACTGTAACATAGTTCGTCGCTCATGGCGCATCACATTCACAGTAGAACATTCAAAACAATTGCACATCGCAATTCAATCTCACAACATATGAATTATAACCACAGGTACATGAGTACAACAATCCAACATACATTTCAGACAATAAAATGTACAAAGGTCTGTCTTTACAACAATTGTACAATCCTATACATAAAGTCACTGCAACAAACACTTTGACTCGCTCGACATACAGTTGTGACACAGGATAACAACAACACAACACATTGAGGTTCAACACTACCACACTCCCATTCGATCTCAGCACCTATCCTGTGTAGCTCGAGCTGCGTTTGCGCCCTTTCTTGCGGTGCTTGCTTGATCACTCCTTGTTTTTCCTCACTCTGATCCGGCGAGGCCTTTCCAACGACGGTATCTGAGGCGGCGTCTCAGCCATCGTTGTCATTTCCGACATTGTTAACGGGTCGTAACAATCAACCGATCCTGTCCGGTTATTCACCCGCTTGTTCATGTGACGATATTGCGCCTGGCTGGCCGACTCCGTCACCTTTTCAATGTCGGTCGGTTGAGGTCGTGCTGACGTAAGTCCAGCTGCCCAGCACGTTAACTCATTCAACACGATTATCTCATGATTCACTGTCTCTTGCACCCAAGCTTCACCTTGGGCTCGACTGAAATCCTTCACGGGATTTTTCTCCACTGTATCCTGCGGTCCCTGTGTCGGTGACGGCTCCATCTTCGGGTCTTCCGCCAAACGTTCTGGATCATTCGGTCCTCGCACCCTGTCAATGTTTCCGATAACAAGGTCGTACAGGGGGTCGTCATACACAGGGCAGTAACCTTCCTGCTGAAGTAAGGGGTTTCAAACTCAATCTATGCTTCGGGAAGCATTCGAAACGTGTTGTCAATTAGGCAAACCGGTTTCGTTTTATTTGTTAACTCACTTTCGCGTAGCAAATCTCTCTGCACCATATCAGTGGGGCAACTGGTGTCTTTTACCACCGTAACCTTCTTGTCCACAACTTTTCCAGGCAGCGTTGGCATTCCTTTCGTAACACCGATTGTCCTTTTTGTCGTTACAACACCCACACTAGAAAGTTTCTCCCCATTTTCAACTCTACAAATCCGCTGGTGACGTCATCATCATCGGCTTTCGGTGCCGCCTGCATACATGCTACTTGGTAAGTTTGGCTTGCTCCGTTACGACATGCGTCTGCCTTGTGCCCGGTCTGACCACTCTTGAAACATTTAACAACAGTAGAGCTCGTAAAGTTAGTTTGACAGCTGTTAGCGCGATGACCCATTCAGTTGCATAGAAAACGTCGTGAAGCACTTTTCGGTGGACGCTTCTTTTGTTCGGGTGTCAATTTTTTTTAATCTTCGAGACATTCCTTCTTGTTTTGCGCCAAATGTATGCCACTTTGCGCTTTCGAAAATTGGTCGACCAATTCAAACATGTCTTGAAGTGACCCAGCCGCCCTCTCAAGTACAGCGACAGGCTTGCGTGACAACTAGTGAGAAATCGCTCTTAAGAGCTCTCTAAGCTCATCCTACTCCTGTGCGGTGCCTGAAAGTTCGATCCATCTGTCTAAGTAATGGCTAAGTTGGGCGGCGTTGTGCGTAGCCATCTCACCATCAGCTGGTTTTCCCGTCAGAAATCTGTCCCGGAAACCTTCCACAGTACATCTAAATCGCTTCAGTAAGACAGCTTTCACCTTTGCATAGTTGGCTGCATTGGTCGGCGTCAGCCTACAATACACGCTGAGCGCTTCGTTACTCAGGTAGGTACTCAAAGCAGTTGCCCATTGATGTTCCGGCCGATTCTAGCATCTTGCCATCATCTCAATACTGTGAAGGTATTCGTCGAGGTCGTCCTTCCTTTCATCAAACGCTACGAGTAGCTTGCTTGGGTTTAAGCGGAAGCAATGGCCTCCCTTTCGCTGCTTTGAACTCTAGCTTGGACGGGAGTTTCACTTCGCTGTTGCAAACGGAGCTAATCGACTTTCATCTCGTGCTGCCGCTGCTGCTTCCTTTCCTCTCTTTCTTCTTTCAGCTGTCGCTCCTTTGCCTCTCTTTCTTCTTTCGCCCTTTCAGCAGCCAGCCTTTTTCTATCCAACTCAGCTGCTTTTTCTTCCTTGGCCCTCTCAGCTACCAACCTCTCTCTCTCCAACTCAGCTTCTCTTTCCGCTTTGGCTCTTTCGACCGCCAACCTTTCTTTTCCAGCTCAGCTGCCTTTTCTTCTTTAGCCCTCTCTTTTTCTTTTTTTTCTTTCTCGGTGACCCACTTCCGTAGTTCGGCGCCAGAAAGACCCAGCTTCTCACCAAGAGCAACTAACTTCTTCAGATCCATGGTGACTCTCAAATAAAATTCTAGCCACGTATACAAGATATCTGCCAACTCTCTCTATCGAAACACTCTCTGCCCACTCGTTAGCGAGAACACAGAGAAACACACAAAAATTGTTCCGATAGCACTATCAACGACTCCAGGCTGTTTCTCACTACTTTGGACACACTGTGCACCAAAAAGGTCCTGTCGGGAACGCCAGAATAATTGTCACAGGTCCTGTTAATTAGGGAGGCAATCACCGGGGATAATTTCAAGGGCCAAAGTATCGGCCCCCGAAACTGCACCAAGAAAGCGTGGAAAATTTTGAAGTGGTCCTATTTGGCGCGCCAAAGGACGCCAGCGGTGGCCCAACGAATAAGTCAGAGCCGAGAGTTGATAAACAAAACAAAATTATATTCTCAATTATGGCAGATCAAAACAATACATAAATATGCACACTCGACCATAGTTGAATACGATATGCCACCAATGAAACAACATACTACACAGTACCATCAGCCAGATTCGAAACAATGGACACAAACAACAATATGCACTGCAATGCAATCACAAGCATCGAACAACCAAGACACTTAAAGACTAAAGAGTTCGAAAACTTCTTCAGTCCAAAGTCCTTGGAACAAAAGTCTGAATGATATTCTTCCGAGAATCACTCTCTCGAAGTCCATCGCTGTTGTCGTTACGCTGCCCCCCAAGTTTCTCTTCCAGGAAACCTCATGTCTTCAATTGGCCGCTCTCCAAGCAGCGACTTCGCCGGTAACACGTCAGCTTCTCACGCGTTGCGATTGCAGGACGCGTCTTCACTCTCTGGTGGTAGTCTCACTTTCTTCTGCTTGTAGCACGAGTCTTCACCCCTCAGGTGGAAATCCTCTTTATTACCTGCTTTGTCACTAAGGACAAAACCTTCGCCGATACAATACGGCGGAATGACCCTACGCACACTTGCGCAAAACATTCATCTTCTGCCTACGCACACGGGTGCGAACTTTCTTCTTCGACTCCTTCGTCACTGAGGACAAAAGGCTTCGCCCACCCGGCGGAAAGACCCTACACACTTGCGCAACATAACTTCTTCTCCTGATCTCTCATCTCTGCTGCTCGGTTAAATACTCTGCACGCTAAATTCGAGAAAATTCTCATCGCTTCTGTCGGCGCGATGCGCAGCGAAGACTGGGGAAAGCGCGAGACGTTTCCAGGGCCGTCCGCGACACATGACGCAACTCTGCATCACCACGCCCCTCTCCCTCGAGAACGTTTCAGAACTTGCTCGGCCGCCGATGTGACGAGGTTAGTCGGCAAACTTCACTTCCGAGAGGAGTAGAGACGGGGCGCCCAGGGAGTCTTTGGATGCTTGTTTTCATCTTTATCGTTGACCTTGACGCGTCTCTTTAGCGCTTGGTCGCGAGATTTGGGTGGGGTGCCTTTTTTGAGGACTCGTTTGTGACCTTAGTGGTGGTTCCCTAGAAAATGTTGACGACTGGCTTGAGCACTATGAGCATGTTGCCAAGATCAATCTGTGGTTTGATCAGAAAAAGCTGTCACTCGCTTAATACTACCTTGACTCCTCCTTGGTATGAGAACAGATCAGCCAGAATATCAACTTGGGGCGGCTTCCGACAAACGTTCCTCGATACACTCGCCAGTGTCGATCGACAGGAGCGTGCGTAGCAGCTGTTGCAGTGACGGGTTCAGAAACCCAATGAAGTCATTGCGTTGTTCACTGAGAATATGACTCGTCTTTTTCGTTGAGCTGACCCGAACATGACCGAAGATAGGAATCTGAGCTACCTTATGCCCGGCATTAAAGAGCAATTTTTCGCCAAGCTACTGTGCCACCCTCCAAGTACCGTAGTTGACTTTATAATGAAAGCTACGGCTTTTGAAGCGGCCCTTCCTGAATGTTGCAGGTAGTATGATCGGTGGTATGAAGAAAAAGGTGTTTAATGAGAAGAAGGAGAAGAGGTTGGCCTCCAAAGCGGGTCTTTTGCCTACTATTCCTCACGGGGGTAAGAGAAAACGAGAAAGAAAAATCAGGGTATGATGAGGGGTGATTGTTGTAAAGCACAATATGTCACTGCCACAATGTCTCGGTCGGCATAGGACACGCACATAAGTCTCTACACGTAGCCGATGCTCCAAAGACGGGAATCTAAACGTGTCTTGCTTAGAAATGCAAGCAGGCCCTTAGAGCTGCGTTGAGCGTGGTCCACATTTCCCCTAGCACCCAAAAGTGTCTGTTCCGAAAAGTGTCGGCAGTGTAGGTCATCTGTGAGGTGCTTAAGAGGTTGTCTTTTAACTGCGTATGAAGGGCACACACACAGGTTGTTATTATTGTCTGTGGCGTGTTACACAAGTTGCAGTTAGAATTTTGCTCTAGTCCAGTCTTGCATAAGTATCATCACGTGTATGCAACACTGAGCTGCAATCTATGTAGTAGCATTTCCTGGTCTACCCTCAGTCGGAACGAAATGCGAAAAGCACGACAAGAGTCTAGCCTATAAAGGCACTCGGTGTGGAATTTCGGATCATTCTATAGTGGTTGCATAAATTTTTCCGTACCGTAAGACAGCAAGGCGTTAACACGATATAATGATAAGTGATTTGATATGATTTCGCCACTAGTGCGCACCTTTTTCGCTTCAGCATAAGCTTGTTGTCTGTATATGTTTAACGATGCATTTCAATCCGGAAATCTCGTTGCGTTGCAGCAGACGATCGATGGTATAGCAGCACTCTAACCAATTCTGCCACCATGACTGACAATAGGAGTTCTTTGCGAGACCTGATTAAGCAGGTAGTCCACGAAAAACTACAGAATTGCATGACTCCTGTTTCTGAAGCTTTCGTTGCGTTCATCGCTGAACTCGTACGAAAAAATCGGCCACGCGTTTTCTACCACTGGTCCAGTATGAGCACGGTCTCATGAGCTACGCCGATGCTGTCCCACGTTCGCCATGCCCTATTAACCCAGAAGAGTCGTGCTCAACTTGAGTGCATATGTATATCTGATCTGGAATAGCCTTGAGTCTAGCAGTAGCGCCGCTTAGTAAGTTCATAAAAAACATGAGCATTTTTTCCCTCAGTTCACTAGAATATTTTCAACACTGCTAAATTATTGTCTTTTCCATCACCTAACGGCCGACTAAATCGCGCTAAGCTGTTATTTCTTTACAAGCTAGATAGGGGTGGGATATGCCGCTCTTCTTGGTTGTAATAGTTTTCAAATTCCGCGTAAGTTATCCAGAGAAAATCTACCATTGCATGTAGTTGCCAGCTTCTTCAAACACTCTATTTTTCACAGAATACTGAGTGTCTCTAGCATCAACTTTCTTGATTCATTATGTTTTTCATAGTCTACAGTCCTTTTTTATCAGTGATGGCTGCCCTTTCCTGACGTAGATTTGCACATGCACAGATTCTTTTTTTTCGTCTTCGAGGAAGTCTTCCACACGGTTGTGCACATTTAACATTATTTTGCAGTCCCATTCTATGAATATGTACTCTTTTATGTGTTGTTCCCATTGCGCATTGATTTCTTTTCGACTGCGCCTTTTTGTTCCTTTTCGTTGATTTGTTTTTCTGTGGACAGTTCGTGATGTATTCTTTTTTATTTTTGTTTTATTTTTGCGCACGCCAGCACAAAAGACCCTATGGTTGTTCCTTGATAGGTTAGAAATAATTGATTGACAATTGGTTTATTTAACTTTATCATTATTATAAATGCTTGAGGAACAAGATGAAAATCTGGCTAAACCGCGTCTTGGTATCAAGTGTACACGAAGCAACGATTTCAGCTTCACCGAATGCCTGTCTCATTGTTTAAGTACCTGCAGCTTTCTGGGCCAACGGGGGGGGAGTTAAGCTCCATTATCACAAAAAACTCACCTGACCGCACTGCAGCTGTTAGCAAGTTTGCAAGGGGTGCGCACAGTAAGGAATACAAAAAAGGCGCCAGTCGAAGGGGTGGAAATTTTGGAGAACGTGGTTCGAAGAAGCGCGCGTAGGTGCCGTCTAGCCCGGTTGTGGCCTACAGCAGTCGATCGACACAGCAGGAAAGAAAGTGCCACAGCCCATTTGAAGTAACGACGAAGAAAATAGTTTGCGCAAATGTTCAGTCGTATGGTAAAAATTTTGCGTCAATAATTATAAGAAATGAAGTGTCGTTCGCCAATAGGCTCAGGAGAATTTAGTTCCAGTGAAAAGCGTTTAAACCTTTATTCTCGAGGGGCAATGTAGGTTAAATTGTCGAGCCTACATTGTATTCATCCGCGCCTTTGTGGTGTTTTTGCTCGCCGGAGTCATGGGTGCTGTGCTCATTGAGTTTGTCACTTTTCATTCCTCTTGCTCTCATTTTGTGTTGAACTACTGCTCCAGTTTACATAAGAAAATCAGCTGCTCTCAGGAATCTACTTTGCTCTACGTGGCGAAATTGTGGATGGACGTGGAAGTGTTTTTGTGTGTGTGTGCGTGTGTACGCCGCTGGATTGACGATCGTCAATTTTTCTAACAAAAAAAAATAGGACACCAATGCTTGAGGGCAAGCATTCTTTCACAACTTCTCCCAAAAGCAGTACGAATGGTTGCGGTGGCTTTATGGTGCAAATAGGTTATCTGGATCAACAGGCTCCTTGAAAGACAAGTCTCGGTTAAACTTTAAGGTACGTTCATCATTCTCATTATCTTGACACGTTGTTCACAAATAGTATAACTCAGATAACTTAGTGCATTGCATGCTTCGTGAGCAAATACCTTCATACTAATCGTGGTGACGTGATTAGGCTGTTTTGTTCAAGCGATACGAACACACTTTCTTTTTCCTATTTCTTACAGACAGTGCTCTATTCAATCGAAAAGTATACACGAGGAAAAATTTTGTTTCGTGCTATTGTGCTTTTTATAAGTATGTTGATGTAAATATACTTGTGTTGTATTTTTCTCACTTTAATGTTCAAGAAATTACTAAGTATAAATTAAAACTTGCGCAAATACCAATAAAAAGAGTTGCATATCTCCATCTCCAAGGGCATCGTGAGATTAATGAGCCCACCTTTGAATTAGTTTTTCTTCGTTTACTTTCCCCTTGTCTCTAAATTTACGTGTGTTTTGATATGGACACGCAGTGAAAAACTTTTCGCTAGTTTGGTTCTTCAAAGCAGAGTGCAATGCTCACGGATCGAAACAAAAAAAAACTTAGGAATAGACCATAATTTTGTTTCTATCATCTACAGTTCTGGTGATTTGATTGATTGATATGTGGGGTTTAACACAGTTCTGGTGATAAAAGTGTAAATTCAAATGGAATGCGTACAACACAGCCAGCAATATCCTTAGATATGTCGCTGCATCGCGTGGATATCTTGAGGAACTGCACAGTTACAAAAATAAAAATGCACAGTTACAGAAATAGAAATGCACAGTTACACAAAATAATTTGATGTCGCGTTTCAATCTGTGAGCACTGTAGATAGTTTCACGCAAGGCGACAAATAAACTGGTCTGATGCATTAGAGCTTGCTACTGCATGAAAAAACTGAAGGACCATTAGGCTCCATTTTGCAGAGTTGAACACGATAGCAATACCCTGTTTCTTGTGCGTAATTCAGCCTTTCAGTGTACTTTTTATTGCATGATGCTACTTGAACAAATTTAATTTTGGAGTAGGACTGTGCAATTAAGAAAGCTGAAAGTGTATTGTCCGAATGAAGGTTTCGCACATTGCTGCATCCTGTGTAAAAAAAGATAGCTTAGTTTAAACCACGAACATTATTATGTGATTACTGAGTTGCGCGGAAAAAATTAAAATACAAAAACAGACATGTATATATATAGGCGGTTACGAGAACACGTGCGGTGAAAGCAAATGATTAGATGAGCAGACAAATTGTATAAATGATGTGCTTCCAGAAAAGCTACCTCACGGGCAAGCAACCTAACGGACAGTTAGGCGACACATGAATCACAAGCTTTGTTTATGAAATACGCCTCTTCGATTTCCCGTGCTACCTTGTACCTGAATCTAGCTTAAACTACCATATCATCTAACAAGGGGCGCAGCCACACTCTCTACAATGTGATGATAGGTTGGAGCATGGTTGTCCCCTTACAGAAGCTTTGCGATCCACAACTTATTACTGAATCCTGATTACTACTTCCCGCATGACAGCGCAGTGCCGTATACCGCACGATGTCCACACGGTGAAAAAAAATGATCAGACGTCTGCTCATCTAATCCTTTTTTTTTCACATCATGTCACATCACGTGTGCTCGTAACCACATATATATATATGTTTTCTCCTATAAAGTTTCAATTGTTAGTGTGCGCTGTGTCCAGGTGTTTTCCATTTCCAATTCGAATTTATTTTTCCTGCAACTCAGTTACCATCAATTACCAACTCGCCCAGCAGACTGTGCTTCCCAATACTAGGCATTTAAAATGTTTTCTAACTCTATGCACCCACTACGCAGTCTTGAGGGAATACGCGCAATAACGTCTGTGCTTTTTGTGATGATTAACTGTCTTTAGACAGTGAAGTCACGTCGGTAATAACGTGTTGTGATGCCCGATGACAATGCACGCTTGTATCGTGCAAAATTGCTGCGATAATGAATGTTGTGCTGTAAACCCTGTATACAAGGTCCGTGTATTTATTAAGCATCACAGTTGTTTTTCTTGCATTTCCAACCAGAGGAAGTTATTCATAATTTATTTCCAAGCACTCACATAGCTGTGAGGTATATAACTTGTTTGTATGCATATGGCCTGAATGATTCGATCATCTCTGAGACCCAAAAATTTGTAATATTTGTTTTATTTGCATTTCCTCAGTTTTCGGTCATGGACAAGACAATGTTTCTGCGGAACGAGCTCTTTACCGCTGTCGCGCTAATGATGCGTCATTGGCAGAACGAAAAATGGGCTACGTTCACAAAAGACATTATTTAGTGTCTCGTTGGCAAGAAATATCGCTAAAAGCCTGCATGCCCAAGTTCACAGAGACCTGTAGACACCAGTTTTAGCAGTCACGCTATAGGCTATTTCTAGTCACAATAAATGTACATGGCAAGCTTGCATACCAGTCGCTTTTAACCAAACTCCAAAATAGTTGATTATCAAGTCATTGAAGCTATTCAATGCACACGCAGTTAATACGGTCAAGAGCAAGTAAATATTTCGTTATGACTCACTACAAACGCTTCATTGGTACGCTAGAAAATTTTTAAGTAGAAACACTCCGGAAAAACTTTTTTCGAAACTCAAACTGGGTCCTTTCATGCTATTTGTCATTGCCAAGTCAGAATAGATGAAACGAATTATTTACTTGCACATTACTATGTCTCAGACCGTTTTGACCATAGGTTCAAGATATGAGAAATCGCTTGCAAGACTAACGTATTTGAAAATGATTTTTTACCAAAAAATCCAGAGAATGGAACCGACGGCCTTCTAGATGTGCCTCTACCATCTCAAATTATTTTTCTTTCTTGTTAGAATTAGAGTGTTGGATATTTTTGGGTGTGCTACATTTTTGTTGATATATATTGCTGTTGCAGATAGTAATAGAGGCGAATTTGATTATTTGTTTGGCTGACTATGTATCTCTTCTGTAATCTACTTTTCGGAAATGCTCTCCACTGTAATGCCTATTGGTGCCTTGGTTAATGAAATAAATAGATAAACAAATAAAGTGTCAGTAAATAGGCAATAAGTTTAAGCACAAACAGTGTATCTCTTCAAGAAAAGTGTTCTAACAGTGACATGTGCCCACCGCAAACTCTATATACGTTGCCAAGTTACCTTTTAGCAATACTTTTTTGAGAATAACTCAAGATATAGTGAACAGAAGTTGAACAAGAATGTTGAGGATATAAGTACTGCTTTTGTTTTAGAGACGATGGTGACTGCTTGCAGACCTTCCAACAAACAGCTATAGTTCTAGCTGAAGAATGTTTTGTGGGGCTATAATTTATGACGGCGACACAAGCTGAACTTGCATAGATTAATCATCTGAATAGCTATATAGAAAGGTATTCATATAAGGCCATGTTTAACCTTTATTGATGCTTCTATATGAAGCCATATATCGATAATTGTCATATATGGCTATAGAGAGCAACATCCATATATAGACATATAATGAATTAGGTATATCAGGTTGTATGGGGCCCCTATAGGGCTGCATCAGCAATTGTGCATATCAGGTTATATAAGACCCATATATGGTTTTTCAATCTAAGTCCATATATAAGATTTTCGTAAGGTAGGTGACCGTTGTCAACAATAAAACTGAGCAAGTCAACCTTAGAGCACGCTAACTGAAACTTTTTAGGGTTTACTGTAAGCTCTGCTTGTTGCATTTCTTGAAAAATGTTAGAGAGATGTTCTAAATGTTCATCAAAGTTTCGTGAAAAAGATGTCAACATCGTCCATATTCGCTATTGCGAGCTTTTACGCGTGTTGTCGAGAACAATATATATATGAGGTGTTGAAAGGAACTAGAGCATTTGTTTAAGCCCAATGGCAAGCGGACAAACTCAAAGAGCCCTTTAAAGCAAGTAAATACCCTCCTAGAGATGTCTTCGGGTTTTATTTTGGTTTGAAAGAAAGCGCGAGAGCAGTCGAGTGTGGTGAACGCTCGTGCACTGCCAAGACTTGGTAACAATGACTCAATCGAGGGCTAAGGATAGGCATTTCGCACAGTAGCATCCGTTAGGCGGCAATAGTCACCAGAAAGGCGCGCGCTGCCACCTTTTTTGGCCCTAGAATGACAAGAGACGCCCAAGGGTTCTGTGGCGGTTTCACCACACCGGTGTAAGTCATGTCCTGCAGGGCGACCTCCAGTAATGCCCACTTGTAGACGCTCAAGTGTGTGGGATCGTAACTTGTGGGCGCGTGTCGCCTGTGTCGATGTGATGGCGCAGAACGGGAGTGCGGCCAGGTTGCTCCGTAAACATGGCTGCGAACGACTCGAGTGCGCGCACGAGCTCACGTTTTTGGGATCCTGAAACGGACTGTTTTCGATTGTTTCTACTATCTTGAAAGGCAATCTCGTTTTGCCTATGAATGCGATCGAGGTATGTAAGTGATGAAGGAAAAATGACACCGGGACCAAATTATAACAGCACTCTTGCAAAAACACTTTGTGCCTTCTAAGATCTGCCATCCAAGTAATTATTTAGAGCAAACAAGTCAAGGGCACCAAGTTTTTCGATTCCCTTATACACGTAATTTGAAAAACACCATTTGTGAAGTCCAAAATGACACTTTAACGTGCAATGGAGTCTCGACCGAGTAGCATAGCGACTGCCAATTTTGGGCAGTAAATAAAGTGCCGTCTGCAGGTCTTGGTTGCAAAGAACAGATGGAGACGCAATGCAGCACTCGCCGTTATTATTGCTCCGTGAGCAGTTCGCAAGCGCGTGTTTCATTGAGCAATATTTACGTTGCGTATCGGGCACAGGCGAAAAATGTCATCGCCAATGAAAGAGACGCTGCCACCAGTGTCCAAGAGTGCGGGTCTTTCTGTGCGCAAAGCGCGTACCCTGATGGAAGGTACTTGACAAGAGCCAGCATGTTCGACCCGACAATCGGATAAAAGATCAGTTTGCTCATCCCCTACAACCTTGACGATGTCATAGTTTTCACCGCAACAATTGACGAGCACCTTAAAAGGCTCGTGGTGGTCTTACAAGCCATACGGTTCGCGGGTTTTTCGTTGACGCCAGAAAAGTGCCAGTTTTGCTACGAAGAGCTGCAATTTCTTGACCACGTCGTCAGTCACACAGGCATTCGTCTGATTTTGAAAAAACCATAGCCGTGTCACAGTCCCTCATACCGACTAATAAGAAGGCTGTCCGATGCTTCTTCAGCCTATGTGCGTCTTATAGGTGATTCATCGCAGACATCGCACGCATAGCATCTCTGTTAACTCGCCTCAAGAAAGCAGAAGTGGCCTTCTAGTGGAACAACTAAGAGGAAGCCGCATTTAAGAACATGCGCTAGAAGCTACTAGCGCATGCAGTGCACTTCTACGAGAAAGCCCCAACAATGCTACACACTGACTCCAGCATTGTTGGTCAGGGCGTTGTGTATATAGAGCTGCAAGAGGGCACATAATGAGTAATTGGCAATGCTAGCCGAACACTCACGCGCGTGCAGCCTAATTACTCCGTGACTGAGTAGGAATCGTTTGCCGTGGTATGGGTGGTTACTAAATTTCACCCGTGTTTACACGGCCACCCTTTCAGTAATCAGCGACCACCAATTACTGTGTTGGTTGACAATTTTTGAACATTCTGCCGGGTGATTAGTGCATCGGAGTCTCACGCTGCAAGAGTTCGACAGAGTGGCCATACACAAATAAGAAAACTGAAATTTGGACTTTAATTCTCTATCTCGCTCACCCATTGTGTCGGCAACTCTACCCGATGAGGAAGAAACAGCATTTCCCGGTGTTCTCGACACGACCACCATTGCGCATGAAGAACGTGGCGCCCCTGAGTTGTTTGCTCTAATTAATTACTAGAATGGCAGATCTCAGAAGGCACGAAGTGGTTTTGCAAGAATGCTGCTATCATTTTTTGTGGAGGCGTATTACACAAAAAAACTTCGACCCAATCCGCCTATTTGCTCCTCATCCTCGCAACCCTTCGCTCCAAAGTATGTGAAGCATGCCACAACATGGTGGGTTCAGGCCACTTAGGTTACATTAGAACATTGGCCAGAGTACGGAAAAGGTACTACTGGCCAAGAGTGACCATAGTGTTAAACCCCGAGATTCGTACTTACTTTGACTGCCAGCGACGCAAGTCACAGCC
Source organism: Rhipicephalus annulatus (assembly GCA_013436015.1). NCBI lineage: Eukaryota > Metazoa > Arthropoda > Arachnida > Ixodida > Ixodidae > Rhipicephalus > Rhipicephalus annulatus. The sequence goes on along the minus strand of WOVY01012817.1, from coordinate 10,243 downwards.
AACTAAACCAGCTGGCCGCCTGCAGCCAGTGCAGGTCCCAAGGACACCATTCGTTCAGATTGGCATGGGTATTTTGGGCCCACTTTCTATACTTATACTGCCGGGAACTGCTGGGCTATTGTCGTGAGTGAATATCTTAGCCATTGTGTTGAAAAGAAAAGGCTGTACAGGGAGGTACACGAGCGGAGGTGGCATTATTTTTCATCTAGAATGTTGTACTCTGGCATTGTTCACCAACCGTTGTGATCACAGGCAGAGGAACCAGATTTACGGCAGCTCTTTTGGATCCCGTCCTGATGCTGAGTGTACCCCCCCCCATTGTAAGACCACCGCCTACCACCCGCAAACAAATTGGCTTACATATCGTATAAACAAAATTGAACGCATGCTTTTAATGCAAGTAGACGTCGAACACAAAATTTGGGACGAAATCTTGCCATATTCTAAGTTTGCGTGCAACATGGTCAAGAAAAAAAAACAACCTGCATGACCCCGTTCAGCCTAATTCACGGATGGGGAGTACGCACCATTTTAGATGTGATGGTATCACACAAATGTGACGACATTGAGCCGTGCGCCGAAATGTTTACAAAACGCGTGGAAGAAGCAAGACAACTAGCACGCTTGTGAATCCAGCAGCAGCAAGAGTACAACGCAGGCCACTAAAATGCTCACCGCAGAACAGTCGTTTACCAAACCGGTGACAGAGTATGGGTTTCGACGCTCAGACAAAAGCGAGGACTCTCCGTAAAGCTGTTAAGGAGATACTTTGGGCCATACCAGTACCGCGACGAATGCGTGATGTTACTTACGAGGTCGTTTCTGACAGTTCGTATATTACGAAGCGTTAGCACCACCGTCCTGAGCTTTTTAACGTAGTGCGCATAAAGGTTTATGTGGCTGCACAAGACTTTTTTCTAAAAAAATCTCCACTAGGAGTCTGGCATCGAGGTGATGCTCTTTTAGAGAAAGAAAAATTAAACGTGTGTAGAAGTGGACAAAATTGGCGGTAAGAGAATTTAGCGGACTTTATGCAGTGGTCCTGTAGAGCTGGCCGTGTAGACAATGCAAAGCTGGCCATACATACGTGAAATACGCAGTTTTTAACCGGGATCCTAGTCAGTTTCAATTTACGTCGTAAACACCACAGTTTGTTTTGCGCTGTAACCACATGTTTTCAATGCGCGAGTTTTATTCTAAATTTGCGGTTATTGTCACGTGTACGTACTTTATGACGTTCACGGAAGGGAGAGAAGGAGCTTATAGCATAATCGTAGACGCACCGGCGTCCTTGCTCTTATTCGCAATGCATAGTAGGATACCTTTGCTCTTAGTTTCATTTCTTAGGTAGTGCACCAATCACTGACAACTCGGTAGTGCGGTTGAGTGCTTCCTGACTCTCAGCATTTTTTATTTCATTATGAATTCGTCATCAAAAAGCCGCAAATTCATACTTGTATCGATGGCACATGTAATGTAGTTTATATAAATTCGGGTGGATGGATGGTAAAATTTTATTGCACAATTTTATGTTACATGACCATCGGCGTATGGTTGATGATGACCTGTGTGGTCCACTCCAGGATTCTTGCCTGGGTGACTGGGTCTGAGCTGGCAAACATAGCATTCCAGCGATCCACCCGTGGTGGTGTCTTGCTACATTACCAAGGTATGTTCCCACTGCCTCGCACCACTTTCATCACGGATTTATCTCCTCCGGATGTATTTTGTTTAACACGTCTGAGTTGAAAAAATTGCGTGGGCAGTTTTCTCTAGACACATTCCTGCGCCTTATTTAACCGCTTTTGTGGAGGCATATAATGTCTCCGCTCTAGTTTGCAATGATTCGTGATGTTGTGAAAGGGCACCAGCCTATCTCCCGCGTATCTCCTCGAAACGGGCGGATCACCTACCCATCTGACGAGACCTCCATCATTCAGGTGAGTCACCTCATTCCCAAGGTTCCGGAGTGTGCTGGTACCGCGACAATTTCTTTTTGTTGAATTTCTCGTCCTTTGGCTCCATGCAAAACTTGTGCGGTGGTTTTCAATACTCTTCCCTTGCCAGATTTCGTATAGCTGTCTTAGTATCACTGAGAATCAAGTTCGTTTGCAATTTAGAGCAGCGCTATTGCCGATTCCTCTGCAGTTTCTGAGAAGTGCGTTTTGAACAATCCAGAGGTGACCAAGCGTCTCCGCCTGTCCACAATCACAAAAGCACCTTGGTCCTTCCATTCCGCGACATCTATATACATTGCCGCTTTGCACTCGCCATACTCATCATACTCTGGCAGCCATACTCTGGCTCTTCCCTGCCTGCATTTGCTATGGTGAATTCGGTGAATATATTTAGGCAGAGGTTTTATGTGGAGGGCCTTGTGTAATTCTCGCCGCACTTGAGTTTTAGTGTCCCCAGTGGCAGCCAAAGTCCAAATGCCAATCTTTTCCAGTATAATCCTGCCCGCTTTGCTTGTCAAAGCCTATCATATTGCATCATCAGGTGCGCCTCAGATAGTTCATACAAAGTGTTGTGCACCCCTAGTTTTACCAGCCTTTCTGTAAGCGCATTGCTAAACATCCGAAAGGCTGCCTTGTAAGCCTGCTGGATCATAGCCTTAACCTCGCCTTTCTCTGCAGCAACCTGATTCATAGAAGGTGTCGCGTAAGCAGTCCTGATGAGCGTAAACGCCTATGCCAGCATGCAGACATTTTTCTTTAACTCCGCTCTTAAGGTTAGTGATTCTCCTGATTAGCCTGACGGTAGCGTCGACCATGGTCTTAGGTTTTTAAATGTTCATTCTACTCTTCCTGTTAGTGAATATAGGCCCAAAAATTTAATCATTTGAGATTCAGCAACCCGCCCCTACCCCCCCCCCCCCCTTTAACTTCTAACGGTGGTGGCGAGATGAAGTGCCTCGCATGTAGCCCTCTAAGTTTGTCCCAAACCACGAAGAGCCCTGACAAGGCTGAGAGCATGAAAGTCCCACCTCCTCTTTCAATTCTTTGACAATGTTCATTGCGTGTTGTAGTGTTTCTTCCAGATGTGTGTCACTAACCCTGTTCACCCATAGAGTAATGTAACCCACCTAAAGCACGTGTTTCAGTGGCGGTATCTTCTCTAGCCTCGGAGCTATCTTAATCAAAGGGAGAGTAAACATTCATGGCGACAAAACTGAACCCTGTGGTGTCCCTTTGCCCCCAACGGGAAGAAATCTGATTTGCTTTCTTCAATTGAAATTCTGTGTCTTGGTGCTGCGTGAATGATCTGATGTAGAGGAAGGTTCTGGCCTACAGGTGAATTTCTGGTTGAGAATTCGATGTTGTCACATGCGGAACAATGTCAAAACGCTTATTCAGATCGAGCCCCAATTTGACTGTGGCGCTCGTGCCATGCGCAGGATTGACACTGTATTGTTTCATTATATATTTATGAAAGTGTTGGTCCTAGAACGGAACCTTTGGGACCACTGAAGTAATTGCTCTGGACTATACTTTGGCCAATTAATTCCGCATACTTTGCTTGTCTTGGCCAGTACAGAGTTATCCATTGTGCAATACTGTTGTTTATGCTGAAATATACCAATCTTTACATTCATTCACGGAGCTGAGCTCCAGCTGAAGTCTTTGAAAATCTATGCACGTTGCGTCGATCCAACTTCTGTCATTCAGAGTGAGAGTAAAGTCGTCGACAGTTTGCCACCGTTGTGGTTGTTAGGAGGTTCTGCCTGAAGACATGCTGAATAAGCAGGAACTACTTCTTGCCTCCGAGGTATGCATGCATTTATTTCGATATAATTTCCTCAAATAGCTTACAGCGCACACAAGTCAAAAATCGGGCGCTAATTTTCAACGTTCTGTTTGTGTCCAGATATCTGTGTAGGTACGACACTTCCCGTGATCCAATCACATGAAACCCTTCCTTGTTCAAGCGACAATATATATAATGAGGAAATATTGGGTGACGCATTCTGCATATCTTTTTATATTTATTTATAATGCCATGTGAGCTAATTGGCTTTTCTTCATTGCTACAAAGCAACGACAAAACAATATTCTCATATGTAGCCTTAACATCAGGCATGGTCAATAGATTTCTAGTGCAGAACGTTTGCAAACCATTGTTATTTGGACAGCCATTAAAGATTGACAAAAAATTGCGTTATGAATATCAACTATGGTAGAACTACCAGTCAGTAATTAATAATTCACAACAAGATAATGTGCTAAGATGTTAACATTAGGAAAATTGGTGCCACGAACATTGTGTGAAAATTTTAATAATGCATGCAACTTTTTGTCATAACAGTCTTCTAGAGGCAAGGCCAGGCCCCGAAAACTCTCAAGTTCCTGCGATGGCCGTAGAGAGCGAAAAAAATGACCGCGGGAAATTTCGTCATTTGCGCGTATAGTGGAACAACAAAATACTATTTTAGCGGTAGAATAAGTTAGTGTGCATTTTCGCTGTTAGCGGCTCTCAATGTGGCTAAAATTCCTATTCCAGAAAGCATCAAAAGACCGTTACAAGAGTAGTTACTACGTAGTTTTTCATAATTGAATAAAACATTTTTGTATTACTTTCATTAAGAATACAAGAGCAGTGATTGTTTTAAATTAAGTATCAAGATTATCCTGATGCTCGAAAAGCAGCAGTTCGTTGGCGTCGATTGGAATAATGCCGGTTAATTTGTTCAAATTGTACCGTGGTTAGCCGCGGTACAATTTGTCACTCGACATTGCGAAGCTCCGTTTTAATTCAGCTTTGATACATCAATGCGAGCTTGTGTGTCAGACTTTACGGGCCGCAACGACAAAGTGAACTTGTCTCGAGGCATTGAACCATGTCAGCAGATGTGCTTCACCAAAGTCTGGCTGCGCAGCCTCCATCATGAAAATTTAACGCTGTCAAATCGCTCGGAGACTGCCTACAAAGTCGGAATAATCTCCCACAATGTGGGCGTGTTCTCCTGTGAGTGAAAATGCGCTGCTTTGCATCTGAACATTGCCCTTTTCTTTTGCATGCCCTACAGTTTTTTTTCACTTCATAAGGCTTTTCGACTTGTACAGCTAATGAGATGCACACCTTGTCAATGATTGAGATTGTTTACATTGTTCTTACATTCGCTGAAAATATCTTTACTGCTAAAATTCGTAGCTCAAATCACAGCATATGTTCAACCTTTTTCTGCTCAAAATGGGTCTGCTGCAATATATGCCCATAAATTCGATACATTGTAGGCCAAGTGAACCTTTAGTACATATACGCGTTTGTACATTTTTCTTTAGTTTGCAATAAAGCATATTACATTTGCATGAACCATATAGTCCACTCAGTCGGGGAATCACCTAGCTTTGTCCACTGAAGAACGTCACTAAAACAAATTCAATAAAACGCCACCCACAAGAAAAATTCAGAAAATCAGCAATGTTATGTCCACACTACCATTCTTTATAACTTCTTAGTCATGCATCAAAAATCCGTTCACGCTTCTACCAGAGTAACCAGGACTGTTTTTTTTCTGACAACCCAACCGCAGCCTCCAAGGAACTGCTCATATCAATGTATGCTTGGATGTCTCACCATTCTGAACCTTTGTCAAGTCTGCGGAGAATGTGTCAATCCTGAAAGCAAGCTCATGGGCCAAAATCTTCGCAAGTTACGGTTGAGGACACTTACTTTATTGAACACAGTGGGACGGGGCGAGACCTATGTTTATATTATAGCGTCCACGTAGAATCGGCAGCCTTATCTCTCGCGCAAGCGTCTAAAGCACAGGTGTCTTCGTCCTCTTCGCAAAGTGCTATGCTTTCTCTTGTTGGTGGTGTACCGCAACATCACTTCCCCGCAGCGGAAGTGCCGTCGCGGCACTTGGTACGGCGGCGACCAACTAGCAGGTTGATACGGTTTGAGTCTGGAAACGGGGACAACGTCCGACTGGAGTGAGAGGGTCTAAGATGCATTGTTTTGGGGTGTTAGCTCGTAGTTCACGCCCTTGAGTATCCGTAACACTTTCCAGGGGCCACGGTAGTGTGGTAGTAGCTTCTCTGTTAAGCCGACTTGGTGGTTTGGTGTCCAGAGACCCTGGCAGAAAGTGCACACTTTAGTGGCGACTGTCATAACGGTCTTTTTAGTGCTCTTGCGACAAGTGCAGCCAATCATGGATAAACTGACGGGCTGAATTGGCTAGAAAAACGACATCGCTGGCGTACTTAGTAGACAAGGAGGCAGCCGAAGGAAGGAGCGCGTCAAATGGTAACGCTGGATGTCGGCCAATTAGCAAAAAAATGGCGAATAACTAGCTGTGTCGTGCCATGAACATTTGCACGCAAAGGTGACAAAGTGGAGTGCTTAGTCCCAGTCACGGTGATCTGGTGAAACGTACATTGACAGCATCTGTGTCAGCATTCAGTTCAGACGGTCGGTCAATCCGTTTGTCTGTAGATGATGAGTGGTGGTAATCATCTGCTCAGTGGAGATGGCACGGAGAATGTCATCCACAGCACGTAAAAGGAAGTACCTCCCTCGATCAATAAGCAGCTGCCGTGGAGCCCCGTGATAAGGAATGACTTCATACAAAAGAAAGTCAGTGACCTCAGTGGAACAGCTGGTCGGCAGTGCTTGAGTGATGGTAAAGTGTGTGGCGCAATTTATGGCGCCGGCAACCTATCTATTTCCGGAGGTGGACGTAGAAAATGAACCACCAGGTCGAGCCCGACATGAAAGAATGGCTCCGTCGGTATGTCGATGGGCTGTAGGAGGCCAGACGATAGCACAGATGGGCGCTTGCGACATTGGCAGCGGTCGCAAGCAGTGATGTATTGAACCACACAAAAATACATCATCATCATCATCATCATCATCATCATCATCATCATCATCAGCCTGACTACGTCCACTGCAGGACAAAGGCCTCTCCCATGTTCCGCCAGTTAACCCGGTCCTGTGCTTGCTGCTGCCAATTTATACCCGCAAACTTCTTAATCTCATCTGCCCACCTAACCTTCTGTCTCCCCCTAACCCGCTTCCCTTCTCTGGGAATCCAGTCAGTTACCCTTAATGACCAGCGGTTATCCTGTCTACGCGCTACATGCCCTGCCCATGTTCATTTCTTCTTCTTGATTTCAGCTATGATATCCTTAACCCCCGTTTGTTCCCTAATCCACTCTGCTCTCTTCTTGTCTCTTAAGCTTACACCTACCATTTTTCTTTCCATTGCTCGCTGCGTCGTCCTCAATTTAAGCTGAACCCTCTTTGTAAGTCTCCAGGTTTCTGCTCCGTAGCTAAGTACCGGCAAGATACAGCTGTTATATACCTTCCTCTTGAGGGATAGTGGCAATCTACCTGTCATAATTTGAGAGTGCTTGCCGAATGTGCTCCACCCCATTCTTATTCTTCTAGTTACTTCAATCTCGTGGATCGGCTCTGCGGTTATTACCTGCCCTAAGTACACATGGTCTTTTACAACTTCAAGTGCACTATTACCTATCTCGAAGCGCTGCTCCTTGCCGAGGTTGTTGTACATTACTTTCGTTTTCTGCAGATTAATTTTAAGACCCACCTTTCTGCTCTCCTTGTCTAACTCCGTAATCATGAGGTGCAATTCGTCCCCCGAGTTACTCAGCAATGCAATGTCATCGGCGAAGCGCAGGTTACTAAGGTATTCTCCATTGACTTTTATCCCTAACTGTTCCCCATCTAGGCTTCTGAAGACCTCCTGTAAGCACGCGGTAAATAGCATTGGGGAATCGTGTCCCCCTGCCTTACACCCTTCTTGATTGGTATTCTGTTGCTTTCTTTATGAAGCACTATGGTAGCAGTTTATCCCCTGTAGATTTCTTCCAGAAAGTTTATATATACTTCATCTACGCCCTGATTTCGCAGTGTTTGCATGACGGCTGATATTTCTACTGAATCAAAACGCCTTCTCGTAATCTATGAAGGCTATGTATAGTGGTTGGTTATACTCTGAGCATTTCTCTATTACCTGATTGATAGTATGAATGTGGTCAATTGTTGAGTAGCCTGTTCGGAATCCTGCTTGTTCCTTTGGTTGATTGAATTCTAATGTTTTCTTTACTCTGTAGCAATTACCTTTGTAAATAGCTTGTATACTACAGAGAGCAAGCTGATCGGCCTGTAATTCTTTAAGTCCTTGTCATCTCCTTTCTTATGTATTAAGATGATGTTAGCGTTCTTCCAAGACTCTGGTACACTTCCCGTCAGGAGACATCTCGTAAACAGGGTGGCTAGTTTTTCTAACACAATTCTGTCCTCCATCTTTCAGCAGATCTGATGTTACCTGATCCTCACCAGCAGCTTTGCCCCTTTGCATGCTCTCCAAAGCTTTTGTGACTTCTATCATTACTGGTGGGGTGCAATCTGGGTTACTGCTGGTTCTTATAGTACTAAGGTCGTGGTTGTCTTGGCTACTGTACAGTTCTCTGTAAAACTCCTCCGCTACTTTAACTATCCGATCCATATTGGTAGTTATTTTGCCTTCTTTGTCCCTTAGTGCATACATCCGATTTTTGCCTAGCCCAAGTTTCCTCTTCAATGCTTTGACACTTCCTCCGTTTTTCAGAACGTGTTAAATTCTCTCCTTGTTATACCTTCTTACATCGCATACCTTACGTCTATTAATCAACTTAGAAAGCTCTGCCAGTTCTATTTTCTCTGTTGCACTCGACACTTTCATGATTTGACGCTTCTTAATTAGGTTCTTCGTTTCCTGGGAAAGCTTGCCAGCGTCCTGTCTAACTACCCCTGCCTCCAACTTCCACTGCACACTCCGTAATGATACTCGTCAGATTATCATCTGACGAGTATCATTACGTGGTTGGTTTCCTCACTAAGAGCCGAGTACCTGTTCTGCAGTGACACTCTGAATTCCTGTAATTTCCCTCTCAGTGCTAGCTGATTGATTGGCTTCTTGCGTATCAGTTTCTGTCGTTCCTTCTTCAAGTCTAGGCGAATTCGAGACCGTACCATTCTATGGTCACTGCATCGTACCTTGCCAACCACTTCCACATCCTGCACGATTCCTGGGTGTGCAGTCATTATAAAGTCTATTTCGTTCTTATTTCGCCATTAGGGCTCCTCCATGTCCACTTGCGGTTTTCTCGTTTTCGGTAGAAGGTATTCAAAATCCGTAAATTATTGCGTTCTGCGAATTCTACTAGTAGCTCTCCTCTGGCGTTTCTAGTACCGATGCCATAATCTCCTACTGCCTGGTCTCCAGCCTGCTTCTTCCCTACCTTTGCATTAAAGTCGCCCATCACTATAGTATACTGTGTTTTTACCTTACTCATTGCCGATTCCACGTCTTCATAGAAGCTTTCAACTGAAGCGTCATCATGGCTGGATGTAGGCGCGTAAGCCTGTACTACCTTCATCTTGTATCTTTTATTCAGTTTAATTACGATACCTACCACCCTTTCATTAATGCTATAGTATTCCTCTATGTTGCCAGCTATGTTTCTGTGAATTAGGAACCCCACTCCCAGTTCTCTTCTGTCTGCCAAGCCCCGATAGCAAAGGACGTGCCCATTCTGTAGCACCGTATAGGCCTCATCTGTCCTCCTAACCTCACTGAGCCTATTATATCCCATTTAACACCCTCTAGCTCCTCGAATAGTACAGCTAGACTTCCCTCACTAGATAAGGTTCTAGCGTTAAACGTTGCCAAGTTCAGGTTCCAATGGCGGCCTGTCCGGATCCAGAGATTCTTAGCACCCTCTGCTGCGTTGCAGATCTGACCGCCGCCGTGGTCAGTTGCTTCGCAGCTGCTGGGGACTGAGGGCCGTGAGTTATTTGACGTATGCATGTGGGAGGTAGTGGCCAGATACTGCACCAGGGTGGCCAATCCTTCTCTGGTGAGGGAGTGCGTCTCGGCGGTGTTTGCCGGTGAGGCCGCACCCCAGCCTCTTATGCAGTTCCATCACACGCGGATTTTATTTTTTTTATCCGGTTGGGAACTGCGCGGCACCGGGATTTGAACCACGGACCCTCTTGCATGCGAGGCGGATGCTCTAACCACTACGCCATCGCCGCATCTTCTTCTTGCATGCGAGCGGATTGTTCTAACCACTACGCATCGACTCACTCTTCAGTCCAGGCCCAAATTACAGTCCAGGCCAAAAAAAGTTGATTTGCACAATGTCTTATGTACGAGTCGCCTAGGTGACTGGCTGTAGGTACGTCGTGGAGTTGTTCGAGATCGCGGTACGAAGGTGATGGGTCATGTCAT
>WOVY01012816.1:0-20602 GCA_013436015.1 Rhipicephalus annulatus | reverse complement strand
AGTCGCCCATCACTATAGTTACTGTGTTTTTACCTTACTCATTGCCGATTCCACGTCTTCATAGAAGCTTTCAACTAAAGCGTCATCATGGCTGGATGTAGGCGCGTAAGCCTGTACTACCTTCATCTTGTATCTTTTATTCAGTTTAATTACGATACCTACCACCCTTTCATTATTGCTGTAGTATTCCTCTATGTTGCCAGCTATGTTTCTGTGAATTAGGAACCCCACTCCCAGTTCTCTTCTGTCTGCCAAGCCCCTGTAGCAAAGGACGGTGCCCATCTGTAGCACCGTATAGGCCTCATCTGTCCTCCTAACTTCACTGAGCCCTATTATATCCCATTTAACACCCTCTAGCTCCTCGAATAGTACAGCTAGACTTCCCTCACTAGATAAGGTTCTAGCGTTAAACGTTGCAAGTTCAGGTTCCAATGGCGGCCTGTCCGGATCCAGAGATTCTTAGCACCCTCTGCTGCGTTGCAGATCTGACCGCCGCCGTGGTCAGTTGCTTCGCAGCTGCTGGGGACTGAGGGCCGTGAGTTATTTGACGTAAGCATGTGGGAGGTGGTGGCCAGATACTGCACCAGGGTGGCCAATCCTTCTCTGGTGAGGGAGTGCGTTCTCGGCGGTGTTTGCCGGTGAGGCCGCACCCCAGGCCTCTTTATGCAGTTCCATCAACACGCGGATTTTTTATTTTTTTATACCGGTTGGGAACTGCGCGGTACCGGGATTTGAACCACGGACCTCTTGCATGCGAGGCGGATTCTCTAACCACTACGCCATCGCCGCATCTTCTTCTTGCATGCGAGGCGGATTCTCTAACCACTACGCCATCGACGCATCTTCAGTCCAGGCCAAAAATTACAGTCCAGGCCAAAAAAAGTGATGTGGCACATGATCTTAGGTACGAGAGGCGCCTAGGTGACTGGCTGTAGGTACGTCGTGGAGTTGTTCGAGATCGCTGGTACGAAGGTGATGGGTCATGTCATTGTACGGTGGAGAGAGAGAGTATAAATTTTATTTAGCTCTGGAGCTGTTCTGCGAAGGTCTTTTGCAGAACGCTTGTGGATGGGTCCTAAATCCAAGACTCCTGCGGCCTTTGCTGGCTGTCTGGCGCGTTCAACCAGCCAGATCTGGTCGTTCCGCTATCCGGATGGACAGCGCAGCCTCCCACTGCTCCGGCGTGGTGTTCTGTATGACGGGTACTGCCGTTATAGTTTAGCATCCCTATGTTGCGTATTATACTGTGGGTTTTTCACCACACCAGGCACACGTGTCTTTGTATTGTCTTGGGTGTATTTTACTGTGAATGTGTAAACATGGGTACCATTTTGTTTGTATCTGCCGCCAGGATACCGACTGCTCCGTGTCCAATATCCAGTGGGGTGGAAAATATCGCCTTCATGTTTCTTTGAAATGCTGCACAATGTCCCTGTAAGTGCAGGCTATCGCCTCGACGCTCCCGGCCATCGATCTCTCTCGGCTAGTGTATCCTCGAGATATGAGATCGGCCTGAACGTTCCCAGCAATACCCTCAGGACCTGGGGCCCATATTATTTAATGTTTTTCGTTGGTCATACCGCTGGTGTTCGAAATTCCGGCGGCTGTCCGGCCTACCCTCTCATTTGTGTACCTCCAGCAGGCGGCCGGAGAGTCCGTGATTATCACAAGCGATTGCCCAGATCTGTTGCCTTCGGCGACCGCTAGAGTGACGGCGGCCTCCTCGGCACCTTACATGATGCAATTCTTCAGCGATTCACTGACCTTTTCTTTAATTGAGCGTCGATAATTGTCACCACAGCGTCTTTCACGTTCATGTATGTACGTAAACGTACGTTCATGTATGTTCATGTTTGGCGAAGTTTTTTTCGATTCTGATGGGTTTTGGTAATGCTCTGCGCCCTGGTCCAGCGCCTGCCCTGGTGATCGGTAGGTTGCATGCACTTAGGAATAGGAGCAACTTTGAATGTACATCTGAGCTCATTTTGTATGTCTACTGTGCGGTTCAGTTCTCGTATACCATCTTGGTAGTGAAATCTCTGGAGGAGGGCTCGTCCTGTCATAGTGCACTGCAGTCTCGTCTTCTGAGAGGCAAGCGGCGCCTCCCTGTGTTCGTCGTAGGTATTTGTTATGCCGAGGTCTGTTAAAATTGTGGTTGCCGTGCTTGTTGGCAGACCTAAGGCTATCGGGTAAGCCGTCGTTATGATTGCTTCCACGAGCTCCTTTTCTCTTTGATTTAAATGCTGGTAGGGGAAGCTGTGCGTGGTTCTACTAACCACAAGTGTTTCTTACAAGCTTGAGGGTGTCATTTTCCTTGAGCTCGTTTCTTTTCTTGGTATTGCACATGATAATTCTTGTTATCTGGGCCACTGACCCAGACAGCAGTCTGATGGTGTTGTCCGCCCTCTTGTTAGATGGAATCCTTATTCCCAAAAGCCTTAATGTCTGCACTTCCGGTATGCGGACCCCGGTCAGAGTGACTGTGAGGTCGACCTCATTGTTTTGTCTAGGCCTAGGCACCCTGAGTATTTCCAACTTTTAAGGTGAACATGACAGTCCTCTTGCTTTTGCGCACTCTTCCACACTATTGGCAGCTACCTGTAGTGTCTCTTTCTTGAGTCCCACCGATCCCTCCGTTGTTCATATGGTGACGTCATTGGTATACATTGTCATTGGTGTCATTGGTATACATACATGCCATCTATAGCTTTCAGTTTATCTGCCAGCTCGACCACTGCAATGTTAAACCGAAGAGGTCAGATCACGGACCCCTGTGGCGTTCTCTTGGTGGGCAGCCTGAACGTGTGTGACCGCAGGTCGCCCATTTCTATGGTAGCAGTCCTGCCAGTGAGGAAGGCCTTCACATAGCTGTGTATCTTTTCCTGCAAATCAAGTTGGTTATTGCCGATAGTATGGTGTTATGGCTGACGTTTTTAAAGGCCCCTTTGTGGTCAAGAGTCAGTAATACATGTACTACATACTTAGGGACATTGCTGAGAACTTCTTCTTTGATGAAAAGTAAGACATCTTGCGTTGATAGCTTTTAACGGAATCCAAACATCGTGTGTGGCATGATGTCGTTATCTTCCAAGTAGTTCTTCAGCCTGATTGTGATGTTTCGTTCATACAGTTTCCCAAAGCACGAAGTGAGTGAAAAAGGTCGTAGGTTTTTAAGCTCGGCTTTTTGCCTGGCTTTGAAATGGTGGTGATCTGCGCGTGTCGCCACTCCATTGGAACGGTCTCTGCTTCCCTTTGCTTTTTAAAGAATTCCGTGATAGATATGTAGAGTTCCAGCCCCATGTTTTTTATTATTAAATTGCCGATCTTGTCTGGTCCGGGTGCTGTGTTCTTGACGGCCATTCTGACTGCCACGTGCACCTCTTCTTGCGTAATGGGGTGGTGCTATTACCCAAAGCCTGGACGGAGGGCACGCAGGAGCATGATTCAAGGTCTGTCAAGTTGAGTGTGTAAACTGGATGACGTAATGAACAGTATTCGTCTGTGTGCAGGCGTCCCGACTTGTAGTGGACCATGAACGATTATTCTTGGAGACACAGCGCCCAGTGACTGAGACGTTCAGATGGGTCCTCTAGCGATAAGAGCCAACAGAGAGCGTGAAGGTCAGTAACAACGTGAAAAGTTCGGCTATACAGGTAAGTCCTGAAATTTGTCAGGGCCACACTAAAGCTAGGCATTCACGCCCAGTGATGAACAAGTTTCGTTCGGCAGGTCAAAAAAGACGACTGGCGTAAGCAATCACGCGGTCCTTCCCGTGCTGTAGTTGGCCGAGGACCGCTCCATTTTCATGGACACCAGCATTGGTTCGAAGCTCTGTAGGTGAATGGGAAATGGGCCAGTACTGGTGGCGTAGTCAGCATATGGATGAGAGCTAAAAAAGAGTCCGCTTGCTCTACGCCCAATGCGAAGAGAACGCCCTTCTTTAAGAGATCAGTAAGCGCTCGAGCGATGTCGGCGAATATGCGGACAAAGGAACGAAAATAGGAGCTTAGCCATTAAAAACTTCGGACGTCCTTGGTGTAACGTGGTTCAAGAATTATTGTACTGCTCGCACCTTGTTGGGATCCGGTTGAACATCAGCGGCGCTGACAAGGTGGCCGAGTTTGGTGATTTGGCGATGTCTGAAATGGCATTTTGCAGAATTGAGCTGGAGAGCAGCTCTTCGAAAAGCATCCAGAACGGCCGCCAAACGTGTGATGGGGCTCTCAAAGGTAGGTGAACAGAAGATGACTTCGTCTAAGTAACACTAGGAGATGAGCCACCTATATCCTCTGAGAAGGGAGTTCAGCATGCGCTCGAAAGTTGCCGGCGCATTATATAGTCCGAACGGCATGACGTAAAAATGGTAGAGGCGATTGGGCGTAATGAAAGCGGTTTTTGCGATTCATGGAGTTGACAGAAATTTGCCAACAGCCAGACCAAAGGTCGATAGACGAGAAGTATTGGGCTCTATGGAGGGAATCGAAGGCATCATTAACCCGAGGCAAAGTGTAGACATCTTTATAAGTGTCTTTGTTCAAATGGCGATAGTCCACGCAAAAGCGCCAGCTGACGTCATTCTTCTCAACGAGCATGACTGGGAAGGACCAGGGACTGGGTGACGTCTATGATGTCTTTATTCATCATTTTGTCCACTTCATTCTAAATTACTTGGCGTTTCTTGTGAGATGCCTGATATGGGCACCGCGTATAGGACTGGAATCACTAGTTCTGATCCCGTGAGTCACCTCAGTTGTTTCGCCGACAGGGTGGTGGTCAAAGTCAGAAATGCCTCAATATGATGTTAGTCGACGACGGAGGTCGGCAGCTTGTGGTGGGGTGAGATCAAGAGCAATAATCTTGTTGATGTCATCGGCAGGTAGAGTGTAATGGCGGCCAAGACAGAAAGATGTAGCATCGGTGTCCAAACCAGTAAGGTAGCAGCTCTTAAGCGGAAATATGATGGCCAAACCCATGTCTTGCGGAATAACTTAAGTGAAGAGACTGACGTTGAGCAGGGGTATAACCCCTGTATATTCAGCGACGGAGACAACAGTGTGAGCAAGACTGACGTTTCGGGCCATCAGTACGCTGATTATAGGAGTGACGAGGTAGTCACCATCGGGCACATCACGTGAGCACGACAATGTGGCGTATGTAGCAGCTTGTGGAGTCAAGCGAACGTGGTGACGAGAGCATAAACGTGGAGAATGGTCAGCTGGAAAGTCGGCAAGCTGCGGCAGTTAAAGCTTAAGAGCACCAGTGGCACAATCAATAAGTGCAGAATGACGTGACAGGATGTCCAAACCAAGTATTAGGTCATGAGGACACATTTCAATGATGGCAAACTGATGACCGGCAATGGACACATGGGCCGTGTACATCCCTTGAAAGGCAAGAGTCCTGCCATAAGCGACTCGGACTGTGCGGAAAGCGGCAGGCGTGAGCACTTTATGCAGGCGTCGGTGAAGGTTCGCGCTCATTACAGAAATATGCGCTCCAGCATCTATAGGGGCAGAAATAGGCACACCATCAACGTCAACGTCTAACAAACATTGTCTCGCCGGGAACGTCAAGAGTGGATTTGTGGAGGAAGTCGATAATGCAGCATCACCTCCGGGCGTTACAACGTTTAGTTTTCCGGATAGGTAGGAGCGGAGTGTAATGGTGACGATGGCCGGCGAGTCTGCGGTAAGCGAGATGACTGGCAACGTCTGGGAGGCAAACGCGACTGACGAAAATGTGGTGACAGAGATCAGCTGATGGAGCTTCTGTAGTTGTTTGGCGAAAAAGGCTGTGCGGCAGATGCAAAGCGGCTGCTGTCCTGTTGGTAGTAAGATTCAGACGACGTCCGAGGTGACAAGGACCAGCGGTAATTGCAGGAACGAACGAGATGACTGATACGGTGGCAATGAAAGCGAATCGGTAGATTGTCAGCGGTTCTCCACGCAGCAGGGTGGCGAGATCGAGCCGTAAACTGTTCCTCGTGAAGAATGAGGGTGGACACAAGGAACCTCGTGGCGGGCTGGGCAAAGCGCACATCGAGGGAATACCGATGCTGGTGTACTCTTGGCGGATGATGGGTTGAATCATGTTAGCAGCGAGTGGGGTCACGTCACTAGCAGCAGTGTGAGCCGTAGCAGGGGCAATGGCTTCAAGTTCGCGCTGTAATATTCGGGTCACCTGATCCGATGAAAGTAGAGGTGGCGGCTGTGTTCTTGCATGATCTTCGCAGGATGACGTTGCAGCCGTATTCGGAAGGCAGGCAAACACGCTGTTAATCCACCGGCTTTCCGCTTGCTCAAAGCGCCGACATTCCTTCATAATGGCGTCCACTGTAGAATGGTTTTTGCAGATGAGGAGGTTGAATGCGTCGTCCGCAATCCCTTTAAGAATATGTCTGACCTTGTCCGCCTCCGGCATCTCGGCATCGGCTTTGCGACTCAATGCTAACACATCTTCTATATACGGGACGTACGACTCCGTCGAGGTTTGCGCCCGAGATGTTCGCGGCCATTTTGTTCGCGGCGGCCATTTTTCTTCCAATAGTCTTCCCGAACATGTCCAACATTTTCTCCCTGCACAATTCGTAACTCCCAAGGTCTGCTTCATATTTTTCATACAATTATTGGACGTTGCCCTAAGATAGAACAACAGGTTCACCAGCATAGAAGTCAGGTCCTATCGGTATTGAGTACTGACACGTTCGTACTCTGCCAGCCAATCTTCAACGTCCACTCTATCTGGACCGCCGGAACCACTAAACGTGCCAGGATCTCGTGGGGGTTCGAGCACGAAGGTTGTAGTCACAGGAAGAGATGTAGTCGCCGCATCATCTCCAGCCGCAGGAACACCAGGAGCAGATGCAGACACTATGTTTTCCGTAATCGTTGCAGAATGACCCTTCAAACGACGGGCGCTGCGAAGTTCTATTGCGAGGCGGTTACCCAGCACGTCCACCTAATGTAAAGGGGCGAGATCGAGGTTTACAATATGGCATCCACAGAGAATGGGCAGCCGAACAAGATGGTTCAGTTGCCACTTACGCAAGCTGATTTTCATGCTGATGCTGATGACCTCTGATGAATGGAGCTCACCCACAGAGAGGTATGTGCCAAGAACAGGGCGGCAGGATACCTAAATGAAACTAAGCGTCTAACGCACCGGTGTCTTCGTTATCTTAGGAAAGTGCTACGCTTGCTCCTGTCGATGGTGCACAATAACAATATTTTGTTCAATCACTTCTTTCTTATGCTGCTCACGACTCTGTTTATTTATTCTCAGAGAGCTGGACTAAAGAAAGACCATTGACACACACGCGACGCACATCGAATCGTAAGAAGCTCAACAATTGCCAGTGGGACAACCGCACGCGCCAACACTATGCCAGGCGGACAAATGAAAGCCTTATACTTAAAAGCAGTGACAGCGTACGGTATGCTCAAGCTGTACGAAATTGGGTGCACAGATTGTTGTTTCTTGCTTTATGAATTACTAAACTTACGGGAAATGCTTGAAAATTCTCGGAGAGTGCCTGTCATTGCATGCGCATAATGTACGTGCCAAATTTCGCATAGCGTATTACATATAACTAGGTAACAAATGGGCTTTTATTAGTGCATATTTAGCAGCACTTCTTTTTTCCATTGTGTGTATATTGCTTTGAATGTGAAGACTGTTGCATTGCAGTGGTAGGTAGATCTATAGTAGTGTTGAAACGGTTATGATACCGCGTGCATCTTGGAAGTGACACTGTCAAAGTTCTAAAGAAACTGTGCTAGAACTGGTTCATTATTAAGCAAGACATGTCTTGCAGAGGTTGCAATCGAAGAGCTGTACCATTAGAGTAAAACAACAAAAAATAAGGAAGAATATAATGAAAGAGGGCATAGTGGGGCATACCCAAGTAAGGTGCTTCAGACTGAGAGTGAAGAAGTGGACGTTGTGGGTGAGCTGCGTTGTGGCTGCGGACTGACAACTGTTAATTTCCACGTAAAATTTTGGTGAGTGCGTAGTGGTTAGAGCATCCGCCTTGCATGCAAGAGGTCCGTGGTTCAAATCCCGGTACCGCGCAGTTTCCAACCGGATTAAAAAAAAAAATCCGCGTGTTGATGGAACTGCATTAAGAGGCCTGGGGTGCGGCCTCACCGGCAAACACCACCGAGAACGCACTCCCTCAACAGAGAAGGATTGGCCACCCTGGTGCAGTATCTGGCCACTAACTCCCACATGCTTACGTCAAATAACTCACGGCCCTCAGTCCCCAGCAGCTGCGAAGCATTTGACCACGGCGGCGGTCAGATCTGTAACGCAGCAGAGGGTGCTAAGAATCTCTGGATCCGGACAGGCCGCAATTGGAACCTGAACTTGGCAACGTTTAACGCTAGAACCTTATCTAGTGAAGGAAGTCTAGCTGTACTATTCTAGGAGCTAGAGGGTGTTAAATGGGACATAATAGGGCTCAGTGAGGTTAGGAGGACAGATGAGGCCTATACGGTGCTACAGAATGGGCACGTCCTTTGCTACAGGGGCTTGGCAGGCAGAAGAGAACTGGGAGTGGGGTTCCTAATTCACAGAAACATAGCTGGCAACATAGAGGAATACTATAGCATAATGAAAGGGTGGTAGGTATCGTAATTAAACTGAATAAAAGATACAAAATGAAGGTAGTACAGGCTTACGCGCCTACATCCAGCCATGATGACGCTTCAGTTGAAAGCTTCTATGAAGACGTGGAATCGGCAATGAGTAAGGTAAAAACACAGTATACTATAGTGATGGGCGACTTTAATGCAAAGGTAGGGAAGAAGCAGGCTGGAGACCAGGCAGTAGGAGATTATGGCATCGGCACTAGAAACGCCAGAGGAGAGCTACTAGTAGAATTCGCAGAACGCAATAATTTACGGATTTTGAATACCTTCTACCGAAAGCGAGAAAACCGCAAGTGGACATGGAGGAGCCCTAATGGCGAAAATAAGAACGAAACAGACTTTATAATGAGTGCACACCCTGGAATCGTGCAGGATGTGGAAGTGATTGGCAAGGTACGATGCAGTGACCATAGAATGGTACGGTCTCGAATTCGCCTAGACTTGAAGAAGGAACGACAGAAACTGATACGCAAGAAGCCAATCAATCAGCTAGCACTTAGAGGGAAAGTACAGGAATTCAGAGTGTCGCTGCAGAACAGGTACTCGGCTCTTAGTGAGGAAACGAACCTTAGCGTAGATACAATGAATGATAATCTAACGAGTATCATTACGGAGTGTGCAGTGGAAGCTGGAGGCAGGGTAGTTAGTCAGGACACTGGCAAGCTTTCCCAGGAAACGAAGAACCTAATTAAGAAGCGTCAAATCATGAAAGTGTCAAGTACAACAGACAAAATAGAACTGGCAGAGCTTTCTAAGTTGATTAATAGACGTAAGGTATGCGATGTAAGAAGGTATAACATGGAGAGAATTGAACACTCTCAGAAAAACGGAGGAAGTGTTAAAGCATTGAAGAGGAAACTTGGGATAGGCAAAATTCGGATGTATGCACTAAGGGACAAAGAAGGTAAAATAACTACCAATATGGATAGGATAGTTAAAATAGCGGAGGAGTTTTACAGAGATCTGTACAGTAGCCAAGACAACCACGACCTTAATACTATAGGAACTAGCAGTAACCCAGATTGCACCCCACGAGTAATGATAGAAGTCACAAAAGCTTTGGAGAGCATGCAAAGGGGCAAAGCTGCTGGTGAGGATCAGGTAACATCAGATCTGCTGAAAGATGGAGGACAGATTGTGTTAGAAAAACTAGCCACCCTGTTTACGAGGTGTCTCCCGACGGGAAGAGTACCAGAGTCTTGGAAGAACGCTAACATCATCTTAATACATAAGAAAGGAGATGACAAGGACTTGAAGAATTACAGGCCGATCAGCTTGCTCTCTGTAGTATACAAGCTATTTACAAAGGTAATTGCTAACAGAGTAAAGAAAACATTAGAATTCAATCAACCAAAGGAACAAGCAGGATTTCGAACAGGCTACTCAACAATTGACCACATTCATACTATCAATGAGGTAATAGAGAAATGCTCAGAGTATAACCAACCACTATACATAGCCTTCATAGATTACGAGAAGGCGTTTGATTCAGTAGAAATATCAGCCGTCATGCAAACACTGCGAAATCAGGGCGTATATGAAGTATATATAAACATTCTGGAAGAAATCTACAGGGGATCAACTGCTACCATAGTGCTTCATAAAGAAAGCAACAGAATACCAATCAAGAAGGGTGTAAGGCAGGGGGACACGATTTCCCCAATGCTATTTACCCGCGTGCTTACAGGAGGTCTTCAGAAGCCTAGAATGGGAACAGTTAGGGATAAAAGTCAATGGAGAATACCTTAGGAACCTGCGCTTCGCCGATGACATTGCATTGCTGAGTAACTCGGGGTACGAATTGCAACTCATGATTACGGGGTTAGACAAGGAGAGCAGAAAGGTGGGTCTTAAAATTAATCTGCAGAAAACGAAAGTAATGTACAACAACCTCGGCAAGGAGCAGCGCTTCGAGATAGGTAATAGTGCACTTGAAGTTGTAAAAGACTATGTCTACTTAGGGCAGGTAATAACCGCAGAGCCAAACCACGAGATTGAAGTAACTAGAAGAATAAGAGTGGGGTGGAGCACTTTCGGCAAGCACTCTCAAATTATGACAGGTAGATTGCCACTATCCCTTAAGAGGAAGGTATATAACAGCTGTATCTTGCCGGTACTTAGCTACGGAGCAGAACCTGAGACTTACAAAGAGGGTTCAGCTTAAATTGAGGACGACGCAGCGAGCAATGGAAAGAAAATGGTAGGTGTACCTTAAGAGACAAGAAGAGAGCAGAGTGGATTAGGGAACAAACGGGGGTTAAGGATATCATAGCTGAAATCAAGAAGAAGAAATGGACATGGGCGGGGCATGTAGCGCGTAGACAGGATAACCGCTGGTCATTAAGGGTAACTGACTGATTCCCAGAGAAGGGAAGCGGGTTAGGGGGAAGACAGAAGGTTAGGTGGGCAGATGAGATTAAGAAGTTTGCAGGTATGAATTCTCAGCAGCAAGCACAGGACCGGGTTAACTGGCGGAATATGGGAGAGGCCTTTGTCCTGCAGTGGACGTAGTCAGGCTGATGATGATGATGATGATAATTGGGTGGATCACAATCAGCAAGCATTCTGAAATCATGAATGATAATCTGGCACTAACCCTCAAGAGGAGGTACAAAACAGCCCCGTCTTGCCCGTACTTACCTGCGGAGCGGTGGAAACGAAAATGAGAGGTGTAACCTTAAGACGCAAGAAGAGAGCAGAGTGGGTCAGGCAACAAATCGGCGTTAAGGATATTGTAGTTGAAATCAAGAAGAAGAAATGGACATGGGCTGGGCACGTAGCACTCAGGCAGAATAAACGCTGGTCATAGTGACTAACTGAGTTCGCAGAGAAGGGAAACGCACGAAGTGAGACAGAAGGTGAGGTTGGCCAATGATTTAAAAACGTTTGTACGTATAACGTGACAGCAGAAAAGACAGGATCAGGTTGATTGGCTGATTATTGGAGTGGCTTTCATCCTTCATCCAACAAAACATACTCAGAGGTACGGGTGCACACAAATAAGCGTCTCATTTGTTACTTTGCTGTGCCTGGAAAGCGCGCACTTTTCGCAAACGAAGACTGCGATGATTGCAGTGACCTTTGTGCACCAGGTGACTACAACAGAATCGTTCCAGGTAAAACCCGAGTCCAGCCAAGGCGTACGACCCTTCTCGCCGCAAGGGCGCGTGATGTAGCGGCCCTCACGTGCCCTTATCTCGCCGGGCGAAGTATGCGTAGGAGAATAGAGCGGGTGCCGCAGGCGATGGGGCGATGCACGCTCTTTGCGCCATAATGCTGGTAATGCTGAAAACACAATTCCCTTCGAGATACTCGTGAGCAGTGTTAAGTGGTAAGTTTAAGTAGCTTGCCGTTTGACTGGTGAAGGGTTGTGCTTCGGGGTAGTTCAGTGGTTATCGCCTCGCTTTCCCAATTCAGAGGTCCCACGTTAGATTCCGCGCACTCGAGTGTTTTTTTCTGAAATTTTTTTTCTCGCCTTTTCATTGATTTGATGATTGACATGTGGGGTTTAACGTCCCAAAACCACTATATGATTATGCGAGACGCCGTAGTGGAGGGCTCCGGAAATTTAGACCACCTGGGGCTCTTTAACGTGCACCCAAATCTGAGCACACGGGCCTACAACATTTCCGCCTCCAACGGAAATGCAGCCGCCACAGCCAGGATTCCAACACGCGCCCTGCGGATCAGCAGCCGAGTACCTTAACCACCGTGTTTTTATATGTATAGATACATATACATATACAGAGCATGACATCGACGCCGACGCCGGCGGCTATATCCAGCCGAAAGTGTCCATATAATTGTTAGCGCGATAAAAGCCCTTTGGGTTCCAAGAAAGTAAATATTCTTTAGCCAAAGTTTCTACTGGTTGCAGTTCGTCTAGCAAAAACATACTTCAATTTTTTCTACAGAATCGCTGCTAATTTCTTAGTGCTTCTCGTACCGTCGCACTATTTTGTTTCGGCAATCTGATTAAAAGATCGCCACTTAGTAATTTAACCTGTTGCAAACGGTAATCTCGAATTTCTCACTGTCTTCAAATCTTCCCCAAGCCACTGTTTCAAAGGAAAGAGAAAATAATATCACTGTGCGGGCACGGACAGTAGGGCGAAATATAGGTGTTCCCTACCATAATATTTGATTCTTCCCATCGGCTCTGATGGTGGTGCAAGGATGCACGTTGTCATACAGGAGGCCGATTCCAGATGAGAATTTGTGGTGTCATCAATGCTTATCTCACTTATTACTGTGGTGAGCGTTGCACAATATATGTAAGCTGTAAGTGTGACCCACAATTTATGAAATTAAACACTTAAAATTCTCTTTGTGACTTGGAAAATTGTAGCCATTATTTTTTAACTGGAGTAAGCGAATTGCTTGAATTATTTCAGTTTTTGTGAAAAGGAGTGGCGGCACCGCTGTGTTGTTTCTGCGATTGCGTACACTATGAAGTGTCGTCTCATGTGCCACACTGTGCGAAAACAAATCATCTCTGTTTTATTGGTAGCAGTCCAAAAACGCTCATACACTTGACATCCTTTTGTGTTTAAGTTGTTCGGTAAACAATTTTTGAATCTAGTTTTGTGATATCTTTGCATTTCGGGTGCAATTGTTCAAAGGGTTACAAGGCCAACAAGGGGAATTTTGTCTTACAGACCATTAACTGTTAGACCTCAATTTATTGCAATATCCTGTCCCATTGAGCAGTTTGGTTGGTCTCGATGCTTGGCATGGTGCTCCACTCTCTATCGCACACATTTGTGCAGGCTTTTCGGAAGTATCAACACCATGTTGTGACACTTATTTCACTCCTTACAGTTAGTCCATGAACTGTGCACAACTCCTCGTAAATCGGAAAAGCTAGTGATTCTTTTGCATGAAAAAAATCTAAATACAGTGTGCATCCTACAACAGGCGGGAGCAACAATATTCGCCAACAGTGTTGTCTGCATTCTCCATCATGCAGATGACTAGTGAGCAAGAACAATCACTTCAGTACTTTTGCTGAGAAGTAGCAGATTGTGCTGTGTACAAAACTCTCCTGTGTCTCACGTGAAAATAAAAAAAGATTAGAAAATGGCCCTTACTTTGTGAATAAACATCGTAGAAAACTTTATTACATAGATTTCACTGCAGTAATTATTCCCTGCATATTTACCGTGACTTCCAGCACTTCTAAGCTTTCTAGTGTTGCTAGCGTTCCATATGTATCTATTGTTTGCATATATGTCTTGGGCAGTGTATTGAAAGTGCTAATTACTGGTGCCTGATTTCTTTTTTATAAATCATTGCTTTTTGGAAATAAGGAGAAGTAAAGGTAGTTGTCGCGTTGTGAGCTAACTTTTCCGACCTAAGGACGGCGCTCGTAGGCCTATCATCATCATTGTGCTAGGGCTTTATGGCGGCTGCTTTAGTAGCGGTTGTGGGAAGCTGTGGTGAGCGGCCGCAGGTTTATGGGCGTTTATTCTCCGCTATTGTGGGGTGGTATTCGCACGCACGGCACCCTAACGTTACCATAACTATTTCTGCTATACCACCAGGTGAACGAGAGGCCTCAACTTGCAAAAAACACGCTAAGCAAGTAAGCTTACATTGTGTGTCAGCTGATGAACCATAGGCAAGCAAGGGTAAGGGTAGCTAGTTCTCTTAACTTGTCATCTGTGACAATTTCCTCAAGAGTGTTGACTTGCTGAAATGTTTGACTCAGGCTTTCGTTATTCGCCAACTGGTGCTCAAATAAAGTGCCTGTCACTGCAAGCCTTTTACCTCTTTTGAAACGAAAACCAAGTTTCAATTTCAATATGATCCTGTAAATGGTGTTTTCTCAGGATGCAAAAGCTTACCACAACTGGAAGTTGATCTAGTTAGTCGTAAAAATTGGACGCACAGGTAAGAACACAGATTCTAAACACAATATCAAGAATAATGTTATATGCAGAGATACCTAGATAGGGCGTAGTTGAAGTATATATAAACATTCTGGAAGAAATCTACAGGGGATCAACTGCTACCATAGTGCTTCATAAAGAAAGCAACAGAATACCAATCAAGAAGGGTGTAAGGCAGGGGGACACAATTTCCCCAATGCTATTTACCGCGTGCTTACAGGAGGTTTTCAGAAGCCTAGAATGGGAACAGTTAGGGATAAGAGTCAATGGAGAATACCTTAGTAACCTGCGCTTCGCCGATGACATTGCATTGCTGAGTAACTCGGGGGACGAATTGCAACTCATGATTACGGAGTTAGACAAGGAGAGCAGAAAGGTGGGTCTTAAAATTAATCTGCAGAAAACGAAAGTAATGTACAACAACCTCGGCAAGGAGCAGCGCTTCGAGATAGGTAATAGTGCACTTGAAGTTGTAAAAGACTATGTCTACTTAGGGCAGGTAATAACCGCAGAGCCGAACCACGAGATTGAAGTAACTAGAAGAATAAGAATGGGGTGGAGCACATTCGGCAAGCACTCTCAAATTATGACAGGTAGATTGCCACTATCCCTCAAGAGGAAGGTATATAACAGCTGTATCTTGCCGGTACTTAGCTACGGAGCAGAAACCTGGAGACTTACAAAGAGGGTTCAGCTTAAATTGAGGACGACGCAGCGAGCAATGGAAAGAAAAATGGTAGGTGTAACCTTAAGAGACAAGAAGAGAGCAGAGTGGATTAGGGAACAAACGGGGGTTAAGGATATCATAGCTGAAATCAAGAAGAAGAAATGGACATGGGCAGGGCATGTAGCGCGTAGACAGGATAACCGCTGGTCATTAAGGGTAACTGACTGGATTCCCAGAGAAGGGAAGCGGGTTAGGGGGAGACAGAAGGTTAGGTGGGCAGATGAGATTAAGAAGTTTGGGGTATAAATTGGCAGCAGCAAGCACAGGACCGGGTTAACTGGCGGAACATGGGAGAGGCCTTTGTCCTGCAGTGGACGTAGTCAGACTGATGATGATGACCTAGCACAACGGCGTGGAGTCATTTCTTTTTATCAACGCGATGGGCTTCTCGTCAATGCGCCGTCAAATATCATATTGCGACTCACAATAATCGTAGTGACACTGGACTTTTTGAGAACATGTGTGGTAAGAAAGACAATGGGCAGCACTGTACGAAGTACTGTGCTAGGGGTGTCCAGCGTAAACACCGTTGTCTGACTGAACGAGTCAGCAGTCTAAGTTGAGTGATTTCAGCGGGCAAATCTGTTAAACAGATGGCTATCACTGCTTTTTTCATGTATTGTTGAACTCTGCGAGAGACAGTGTTTCTTGTTTACAAGTATTCTGCTCCCTTCACGATTATCAATAAACATGTAAGCTTACTTGCTTAGCGTGTTTTTTGCCAGTTGAGGCCACTCAGTCAGCTGGTGGCATATTGAACTATTCAGAGTAACGTTAGGGTGCCGTACGCGTGAATACCACCCCTCAAAAGCAGCGAATAAACGCCCATAAACCTGCGAGCACGCACCACAATCCCCGCACCACCCTCTACCAAAGCAGCCCCCTTTTTGCCCTAACACAATGATGAGGACAGACCTACGAGCGCCGTTCTAGGTCGGATAAGTTAGTTCACAATGCCATCGCTACCCTTATTTTCATTGCACTGTCAAAGGTACAGCTTCCCGTCTCTAAATGGTAGTATATAGGTGTTCTTTGGCGAAGCCTCTTGTGTGGTCTCGGGCAATCTTTCGCCCTTCAAGCGTACCCAGTACTGCCTCCCTTATTATACCATAGATGACTCTTTTTGACAGAGAAGCAGGCAATGTGCAGTTGGGTGATGATATACTAGATGGGGCTGTATGCTTTCTGTGCTGTTCTCACGATTTCTAGTTTAGTTTGTTAGACGGCACTGTTCCATAGAGATCAGATGAGTTCAGTTCAGACCGGCACGGTGAATAGACGTGTTTTTTGAGTGCTCCCGATTGACTGCGCAGATAAGTGGTTTTGCATGTTTTGAGCTTGTCTATATAATTTTTAGGCAGCAGCAGTTAAAACTTTTGCAGCACCTATTACATTTTACAGCTTTTTAGGGGTTAAGTCACCAGGTATCTACTAGTTTGTGTGTGTGTGTTTTGTTTCTTTGTGTTTTTTCTCTTGCCACTGCGTGGGCGATGTGCACGTACATTGAACACGCAAATTTTGTAGTAGAGCTTATTCTTTCTGTTTTTCGTAGGAGAGAGATCGTGTTTTACAATATCAAGTGAGACAATTTGTAGGCACATTTGGGGTCAGAAAAACATGATTAAAAAGGCTGTAAAGTGTCTAATATGCGGGGTGGGTTTGAATATGAACCCAAGTGCAGAAGTGAGTGAAAAGAAGGCTGACGCCAAACGTAGGCAGTGTGAGGTCGAAGAAAAATTGAGAAAGTGACGGTTGCCCAGAGTGAACTGCTGATGAAAATCGCCGAGCTGGATAATGCGTTGACGACAGAGCAAGAAAAATGAGGGCTATAACAGAAAATTTGAAGTCCGCTGAGGAAGCACTAGCGAATGTGAACAAAGGAGCAGCCGACAAGGTCACAGTAAGGCACCGGCAACCAGAACGGCGGAGAAAAAAGAGCAAGCAAGTTTGGAATAAACAGCTTCAGGCAGTTCAATGGTCACAAGGACCAGCTTCACCGAAGTAATAGTGGGGCTGGGAGAGGACAAAGCAGCTGGCGTCACAGGTTCAAGTAACCCCCAGGTGCAGGACTCTCCAGCTGAAAAGTCTCAGCATGTGATAATCGCCGGGGATTCGAATTCAAATCGATGCGCAGAAGCAATCAAAGAGAGGGTAAGAGGTGACAAGAAGGTTGCACTAGGGACATTCTCAGGACGCAAGCTGGATGCAGTCATGAGGCAAGCGAGCGCAAAACTCAAAACTACAGTTGATAGACGAAACCTCGTGATAATTTCAGGTAGTTGTATTGATGTCTTGAATGACGATACGGCATGACTAGCAACCACACTGGTGAAAGGGGTCGATGACATGCGCGCCACTTCTGCTCAGGTACAGGTAGTGATATGCATCATACCGGAGGTACCAGTGCGTGACGGAAACCTCAAAAGAGAGGTTCAACGCGAATCAAGGGATATGGCGGATGAGCCGAGAGAAATGCTTGAGGTGGTAGAAATACACAGAGAGGTGCATAGGTGGGGTGGTTTTCAACGAGAAAGAGTTCACTTCGATGGGCGGCAAGGTCAAGAGGTGGGTTGGCGACTTGCAGGATGCGCAGTAGCTTTTTTAGGGAATACGCGGGGGTAAAGGATAGCTAGTTAACAGGAAAAAACCAGGGAGACTCTTGACGAAAATTCATGGTGAGGCAATGATGAAAGAACCTAAAATAAGGTGCCTCTGCCCATGCCACCGTGGTATAACAGGCTTACAGTGGTATGGACAGGTACGATTCCAAAGTGGCACCAGTATCTAAGATAGGTAGAGTGCGGGGCAGAAATAGACGTAGCCAGGAGGGCCGAGCCAATTCACACAATGGGTATATCACATGCAGGGTGGCAGAAACAGGCTGAAGTGGGAAGGGATTGAAGAAAAGTCAAGAGAGGAGAGGCCGATGGTATACTGTTTCGTAGAAACACATCTTAGGGACATGGGACAACCTCCTAACAATCCGGACTACGCGTCAGAATATTGTAGTAGAACCGAAGGCCGCAGAAAAGGTGGTGGTGTAAATAAACCACGCCAGTTAAGGGTTAAAGATTATATTTGCGCAGAGACTAATTACTGTCCTAGTGTTCCTGCCGAACGCTGTCATTATCATTCGTCTTCTTGTCTGTGCGTCCATGCACGCGCTCGCGTCTTTGCGCACTAAAGAAATAATCAACAGTCTCCACCCCTGAAAAGGCGCGTAATTTGAGTATTCTAAGTCAGTGAAAGCTCAACGGGGTAGAGATGCTGGACAGCTCCTCGTATGACAGAGCCGTTGGCTAGCTTCACTGAACAGGCTCTGACGATCCCATCCCGTCCTTGGTGTATCTCTATGATTCTTCCTGTTCTCCAATATTGCCGCGATACCTAGTTCCCCTTCTTTAAGATGGTTCGAATCTTGAGCTTCAATACTGTCATAGTGCGCAGAACGGAGGCTCAGCAGATAATCTTTTCTCCATCTTCTCCAAAAGTGTTCGATCAACCGTGCGCGATTTGCTTCGAAGTCTTTTTGAAGATTTGTGCATTGTCGGTAAATATAACACCGGTAATCCACGGCGGGAAGTGAACATACGAAAAGCCAGCATGAAACTGTCAGCTGATACATGATATCAACTCTGAGTGTATAGCTCTTGTGACCGCGCGCGTTAACAGAGCTATGTAACTTTGTGAAAATGACTTGACGTTTTTCAAGTACTGCGGACCAGCGAAATCTATTCCCACAGTTTTAAAAGGATCGGAACGACAGACTTTTTCTCGTGGTAAACGGTGCCACAGGGGTGCTCACTGGATTGGCTCTGTGCTTCGCACATAAGTTGCATCCTCCAATGACTTTCTTCACAATCTCTCAGCCTCGGGGTATCCAAAAGTTTTATCTAATTGCAGTTTTCGTGTCTTTTGCACCTCCATGAAGAATGCGCCGTTGACAGTCACAGACGCGAAGCTTAGTGAAGTCATGATGCGGAGGCAAAATAACAAGATGTTTCACCTTTTCAGTTTCTAGTGCAAGTTGTAGCCTGCCTCTTATACGCAGTCGCCTTTCCGCTTCCAGAAAAGGATGGAGTGTCTTGACACTGGAACGTGGATTTAATAATTTCCTCTTGTCGAGCTCGCTAATCTCTTGCAAGCATACTTCTTCTTGCATTACCTTAATCCAATAGTCCAGCCTTATTATGTCCTTGTCTGTTACGCTCGACTATTTCTTCCGATGGCACAGGTTCCTACAACTCTCGATGAATATAAAGACCCACGCTGTAGTTCGTAGGACTCGTGTAAGACTGGAGTATTTTCCCAGGTCCAATATTGGAGAAAACGTTTTCACATGTAGAACATGCACGATGCTCGTATCGCAGAAGTCTGTTTTCTCCACCCGGCACATTCATTGTGTTCGTTGGCCATGCTTCTTCCTCCTCGCTTAACCAAGATGGACCCTGCCACCATAGTTGGTCGCGGCTCAGTGATTGCAACGATGTGCCCCGTGTAAGACAATCTGCGCGGTTATCCTTCTCAGAAGAATGTCGTCATTGATTTCTGTAAAAGCTACGTGAAATTTCTGAAACCCTGTTGCCTACAAACTGTTGCCGTTGCGATGTCGCTCCTCGGATCCAATGTAGGGCGAAGTTATAATCCGTCCAGAAGGTCACGTTTATATTCTGTTGAAATGACTTGAGGGTCTTAATAAGGAACGTTGCCAGTCTAGTGGCAAGCACCGCATCATGGATTTGATTCTGAGTAGTGTAACTACCTGTAAAGGTGCGACTAATAATTTAGCCATAAAAAGGGCCGTAGTGACGTCCTTTTTTTTGTCCAGCATATCTGAAATAAGCGCAAGCTATAAAGCTTTCTTATTGGCATAACATAACAGGTGTAGTTGTGCAGTTCCATCTCTTGTCAAAGATCCACCCAACGGTTGATGGCCGTCTCATGAATATATGGTAATTCTGAGCACCAGTTACTCCATTGTATATCAATATTTTCTGGTTGCTCGTCATCCCCATCAACTTTCCTTTTCCACAGCTCTTGAAGAAGTATCTTAGCTTGGATAATGAAGGTGCTATCAACCCCAT
The DNA here is from genome assembly GCA_013436015.1 of Rhipicephalus annulatus. Lineage (NCBI taxonomy): Eukaryota > Metazoa > Arthropoda > Arachnida > Ixodida > Ixodidae > Rhipicephalus > Rhipicephalus annulatus. The sequence goes on along the minus strand of WOVY01012816.1, from coordinate 252 downwards.
AGGCTCGAATATCCTTGATACCGTCTGTAACACAGACGTCGTGCACGGCTTTCTTTCTGTCTGCAAATACCCAACCGCTGACTTTGAAGCAACTCTCATAACGTCTGTGGACGGGCTCCCTGTGGGGCCTAGCACTTTGACGGAGCCCGAAGAATTGTCAGGTTTTTTGGTCTCAAAAAATAGTTGACGTAGAGACGTCGAGTTTGACACCCATTTCCTTAGACGCATACCTGCAGACTCCATCAAGAGGTT